>JAWQFJ010011220.1:32500-78552 GCA_034096865.1 Theodoxus fluviatilis
GTCAAGAAGAGACTACAGTTTTTTAGTACATATTCTTACAACATTCCATGCATTTGTGTACATATATCATGCCATAATATAAGACAAAATGAATGTGTCTATAATGCATTGTGAATACTGAATGTTCAGCCGCGGATCAAAATGTAACCCAAATTGTAGCAGAGGCATGTTTGTGAATGTCAACTAGTTTTGACTGTTCAAATGGGCAGTCGGCCTCGAGCTATAGTGTGGAAGATGACACAGCCTCAATATTGATCTCTTGTTTGACACCTCCTTGGCTACTGGAATATGACGTAGTTTGAGAAATATATCTATCACAAAACAATGCCCTGCAGCCATCAACACATGTTGGAAGAATAGATGAACATTTACCCCAGTTAGGCTGAGGAGATGTACTCCAAGCCTTTCTAACGTCAGTGCTTGCCTTGTCCGGGGATCGAACCGGGTGCAGGGGACTCCATGCCCAGACATGAGTGCATTCAGCTTTTCCAAGAAGCTATGTCCCCGCAAATTAATCAAGCGACCCAGTGATCAGGGGGTAAAGTGTAAGACGGTTCGAGACCCAGACATGGGTGATGAGTCGCTGTATAAAACCAAACCAAACCTTTACTTTTCTGCTTTGTAGAGAGGGTGGCAATGCCATAGACTTTGTAGAGAGGGTGGCAATGCCATAGACTTTGTAGAGAGGGTGGCAATGCCATAGACTTTCACAACACGTGCTCTATTCATGGTGAAACACACATTGACAAAATTCATTGCTTATTTAATTATTCACGCCAGTGTTTTTGCTCACTCAAAATGTCTTTCTCCCATTTCAATTGAGGCAATCCATCAAGGCCTCAGATTACTATTAAACAAGCAGCAGCGAAGATTTCCTCAGAGATTAAATGGCGCCAGCAAGGCAAGATAAAGCAGACGCGAGCCCTAGGGTATACGACAAAGAGTGTTTCACAACTAGAGAAGAGTTGTCTCTTAAAGATGAGGACTTAAAATAGACGCGCAGATGAATACAGTCTCGATTCTATACGAGAGGAGGAGGAGGAGGAGGAGGAGGAGGAGGAGGAGGAGGAGGAGGAGGAGGAGGAGGAGGAGGAGGAGGAGGAGGAGGTGGAGGAGGAGGAGGAGGAGGAGGAGGAGGAGGAGGAGGAGGAGGAGGAGGAGGAGGAGGAGGAGGAGGAGGAGGAGGAGGAGGAGGAGGAGGAGTGGGGGAGGGGGAGATGGAGGGAGAGGGAGAGGGGGAGGAGGAGGAGGAGGAGGAGGAGGAGGAGGAGGAGGAGGGAGGAGGAGGAGGAGGAGGAGGAGGAGGAGGAGGAGGAGAAGGAGGAGAAGGAGGAGGAGGAGGAGGAGGTGGAGGAGGAGGAGGAGGAGGAGGAGGAGGAGAAGGAGGAGGAGGAGGAGGAGGAGGAGGAGGAGGAGGAGGAGGAGGAGGAGGAGGAGGAGGAGGAGGAGGAGGAGGAGGAGGAGGAGGAGGAGGAGGAGGAGGAGGAGGAGGAGGAGGAGGAGGAGGAGGAGGAGGAGGAGGAAGTGGAAGAGAAGGACGAATAATATAAGTAAATATGGAGTAATCTAAAAAACAAATATCCTTTTATTTAAGGTAATGAACTGTATGTACATTACAACAGTTACATATAGAGGACTATTTCTTTACACGTCTGAATCGAAACAAGTTTGCAGCAAGCAACAAGGACGGATCCTGAAAAGAAATCCATCTTACCCAGTCTACAAAAACACATTTGCAATGGGAAACTCATGCGCCGATGTCTAAGCACACTTAAATCTGCAGACTCCACGGGAGCAGAAAAAAGTAAATTGAGTGACTTAACCAGGACCCCGAGCAGTATCGGTTTCGCAGTGTGCTCAGCTTTCAATCCTGTTGAATCTACGCAGATCCACGCAATCACAACGGGTTCTTCACTGCGACAAACAGGGAATAACTCAATCCCGCTTTGAATGGAAGAGCCTATGGCGCTGAAGCTGTTTAATGCAGGGTGACTGCCACGGATAGACAGGTTAGGGAATGAAGCAGACCCAGAAAATCCCATCAGGACATGCCAAGGAATGATCTCAGCCAAGCCACAGCACGGAACACCGAACAAAAAATCCGTGTGAACAAACGGATGGCAACGCTTTGGCTTGAGCTCAGCGTGAAACAATTTGAATATCAACTTAGTCTTCACAATGTCCATGTTTTTGTTCCGTAATGTAAGTTCATTCTCTATATTCAGAGCAGAAACGAACTTTACGTGGAGCAAAAACTATTTAAGCATTGAAAAATTTTAGTAAATTAGAACATATCTCTTCGTGCCCGGCTGTAAGGCATGTTTTCTAGAACACGTGCCAAACTCATGTCTGTGAGGAATGGATATTATAGCCATCAATGCTTCAGCAAACTGGAAACGGTGTCCAATTGCCATGAATGTCTCAGGAATATTACGTGGTAAAATAATAGATTTGTCTAAAGGTATCAATGTAATCAAGGACATCGTTAGTTATTTGCACAAATATTTGAAGAACACAACAAAACTGCTAGCAAAAGACGACTGCTTATTGATTCACAGCGTGTCTTTCTAGAGAGAAATTGTATCCACTTGCATGTCAGCGGTAACAGTGCTAGTTGCAATCTCTTACACTTCGATTGTAAAGCAAAGACAAGAGGGGGAAAGAGCAACTCTTCAGACATTCGGATCAAGCATGTCCTAGATTGGATTCTTATCCACACTGAGGCACTCCAAAGGTGTTTTCAATCACACATACGAGGTTCTACGCAGACGTCAGGGTCACTGACACGCTCTACAACCGTCCCTACCAATCATGGATCATTACCCCAGCACCCTTGACGAGGTTGTCCATCTCTCTCACAATCACACCCACGATGGGGAAGCGCAGGGCGCTATGGTACTGTACGACTGCCTTGCCACCTTCGGGTAAAGAGATGCCCGTCGCCATGGTGATTGTCCACCCTTCTTAGAGGGCAGAGGAAGGTGAGGTGATGGAGGGGGTCAATGGACGCCAGAGCGACTCGCCATCTTGAGAAGAGTGACGCCGTCGCCATGGCGAATTGCCGAATTATGGGAAGGGTGGATTGCGGTGGACGCCTGCACCAGGCGTCTGCTGGGACCGCTGGCTCCAGACGACGTTCCTGATGCGCAGCTGCCGGTAGTGGGGACGAATCCGCCCGAGTCCATCAGCACAGCCTAATTGCGTCTGCCCTGACGGACAGACCAGATTGTGATGGAAGGCGTGGGCCAATCCGACTCGTCTTCCCCAGGAAGGGCCTGGAAGTCTCGGGGAAGGAGAAGTGGGGGTGGTGGACAATTTGAGGCGAACGAAGTCAGGGCGTCATTGTTGGAATGGGTACAGGAGAGGTAGACCTGGAGAGGAAAAGGGGATTGGTTGAAGCAGGTTGTCCTATTTTTCTGTGACATAATAGTAAGTGTAAGTAGTGGGAGATACTGCCGTTCTTACGGCTCAGACTGAGTAAAGTGGAATACATGTGACCTCGTGCATATTGTATAATGTGGGATAGACTGATAGATGAAGAGGGAAGGTGGCGTGGGGGTTTCTGGAGAGAACTGTGTTTCTTGAGGATAATCGGAAAGCAGGCGAGTAGATAACCAGGAAAATGAAAATACGTACACACCAGGCGGGATGTAGTGAGATAAAACGAGAGGGAAGAGAGAAAACTACATCGCTGAGACAAAAACTAATCTGCAGGAATAACTAATTTAACGTCTTTATGAGTTAAGCATTATAAACTACACGAAAGAAAAGTGTCTAAAATTTCCAAATCCATGGTGATTAGAATATTGCATACGCAGTCTCCATGATTCTCACGTTCAGTGAAGGGAGCCACAATAATGGTCGCGTGCAAGCCTCACCTCAATCTAGACTGAGAGACTTTTACTGCAAAGTACGCTCAGTTTACAGCAGTTGCTGTCTGCTGTGCTTGACTGATGGGTGGTTTGCACACGTGCCAATTTCACCCCCATCCACATCCATCTCTATCCTCATCCCCACCTTCACTTCCATCTCCACCCCAAACCATCCTCCCCCATCCCCACCCATTTTTTATGCCCACACTCATTTATATGACTGTTCCCATATGTTTCCAAAACATGCTTACCTCTAAACCACCTCAACCTCTATTTTTACTTTCATCCCGAACCCCCATTTCCACTCCTTCTTCCTTTGCCACTCCAACCACCACTCCCACCTTCAGCCTACCCGTATTTCCTGCCTCTGTCCTCTCCCAAATCTCCATAGTCCCCACCCCTTTATCCCCCTCGCCTCCCACGACCAGATGGTGCCTCGCTGGAGGCTGAGGATAGGAGGAGCGGATGGAGGAAACTGCATAGCGAGTCTGGGGCGTCGAGACTCTTGAGCACTCTCCTCCACTTCATCAGCGGCTCTGAAGAGCCCTCCACATCCTCCGCCCGTCTATTGTAACCCTCCCTTGGATGGCCAGTGGTGCTTCTCCACTGCCAATGGCCTCCCAAGCCCGTCTCCCTTCCACCCCTCATCCTCTTTACGCCTTCGAGTGTGGACGCACGTGCTCCCCCTCCGTATCGCTTTTCCTCCCATGTAACTGATCTGGAGCAGAGCTCCAGTGTTGTGTGCTGTCTCCAGTGATCGGTCATCTCCACCCCAATACCTGACAGCTACTGGAATGTGTGCAGGCACTCTTCTCCGATAAGTCTGACAGAGAGAGTGTTTCTCCGACCCCAACTCTAACATTTGCTTGTTAGCGTGATCTACTGGGCCAGACTGATATATAGCGCACTTACCTCCCGCTGGTTGAGAAAGCGAACTAGAAAACAGATAGCCCTCCTTTTAGGCTGCCCATCTTCCAGTGTAATAACTCCGGACTTGTTACCTACACTGTGAGCTCCCCAACCCATCGCCCATCCCCATCCGTAACACATATATCTCCGTCATTGCCACTCCTCAGGGGAGCAGAAGGGCAGATCCTAAAGACTCCATCGCCAAGGACCTCTGCTCCAGTTCCTGATACAGAGCCGGACATTCTTCTCGGGACAGATATAAAAAAAAGTTTCGGACACCAGGCGGAGATCAAACCCACGACCCCCCGGTGAGAGGCTGCGCAGTCTCCAACTGTCCATGTCGTCTGCTTGTCTGGTGGACGCGTGCCCAGGAAGAACTCTGGTGGACGAGAGAAACATCGCAAACGCTCCCACGGAGGACAATATGAGAAAATCCAAGGATGTTCTCAGATTCTTTCTTGAGCAGTTCTCCATCAATCCTGACAGCGGTAAGAGCCCCGACTCAGATCTCTCCACATGACGCAGTCCCACCGTCCCTGGCAGAACTGCTTTGGAGGCCAAGGGAAAATAACTGGGCCACCCGGAAATCAGAGTCGGCGACTGAAGGTGTAGAGAGCGCTCGGGCAGCTCCAACCTCGGCCAAGGCTGCCACAGCGGTAGAGGTATCACAGCACCTGTTCCGTGGCCTGTACAATTTAGGCAGCGTGTTCTACTGGCCAGGCACGATGCTACACTTAATGTTAGCGCCTGCTAGCGGTCTCTTAGTGTAGAGCGCGTTTGCCGGCTTGCGGCACACGCCAGCGTTCGGCCTAGGCGATAAAATTTCTCTTCACGGTTGCAATTCCAAAAGGATATAATAGATAACATTCATGTCATAATGAACTGGTCATAATGAACTGGTCCTTGGCGTATTACAGAGAAGCGTCATCAGTCATCCGTCATCCTTCCGCCGGAAGGATGACGGATGACGCCGTGACCGATGGCAATGGGTAACTCATGCTTCAGCGTGGATGCGTCGACATGCATTGGATTTGTAAAATTTGAAAGCTTTCACGACCTAGTGATGCATTCAACATACAGTTTTGATAAATTAATGCTGTGCATGGTTTACATTATCTTTGGATGGGTTGCTAGTATCCCGAAATAGAGCGTTTTTTGTGCGAACCGGCAACACGTCGGCCATTGAATTGTGCAAGGAGTTGGCTAGTTCACCTCTTGTCGTGACCTCTACGCATGCGCATTAGATGGGATATCCCAAGATAACAATCTGGGTCATTACTTAGTTGTGGCGACCAAGTAGCGTCTCATGCAGATCTTACTGTCGTAGTTGGGAACAACTCAAAGTTGTGAACAACGTAGTTTCCAACTAAAATAGTAGGTTCATATGCAGCCCACTACGACCCTCTACTGCTGTAAACACCACTCCACTCCTGCTTTTCCCGGACGACTTGCGTTGCACAAGCCTCCGCCACACCGGAAAGTCCTCTATTTAAACCTTATCCCTGCCAGTCCCTTACCACTTGGCCTGATAAGGAGTATCCCCTCCGAAAGCTCGCCTACGCCTACTCTGGAAACGGCCCTCTTCAGGGCCCCAATTTCTCGAGAGAGAATACAATTGGTCAGACTCTGGTCACTTTTTTTCTTTTTTCTTTTTCCCTACCTTATTAAATACCAGTGATCGCGGAAAGCTATTAGAGTGAGAGCAAGTCTCCCGATGTCCCCACGAATTGTGTAGAAAGACGCGGGTGGGTCTATTCTCCCCCCCAACTCACAGGGGGTCTATTCTCCCCCCAACTCTTCTCAATGTGTTTAAAGAGGAACGAACATTAACACTGCGCAACTCAGCAATGAGCCACTCTAAAAAGGCTACTACTACACGTCAACCTATTCTAGTCGATGCTTTTCAACACAATTCTGTCATGCTTAAAATAGGAAGTTTCACTATTCAGAAATAAAGAAAACAATAGGATAATGGCCTAGAGCAAGCTTGATCTACTTTGGAGGATAAAACATGAAAAAATAATAAAATGCGTTATTTTAATCGTGATTGTTTTTAGGACGATATGTTAAAATGAGATCAATGTAAGCCATTAAAAAAGTCCACACTGCGTGCCTATCTGTTACACAAGTAGATACAGCGCCTGATATCCCCATGTTAGGAAGTGGAGATGTTAGGGTCAATGTTGTTTTCCCCCAAAATATATTTCACAAGTACAGCTTCTGGTGAGACTCATGACTTCACTGTCAAGTTTGCTCTTAAAATGCACTGTATTATTTTTCACAAAGAATGGAAATCCTCCTTTAAGACATTTATATCGTTTAACTGATATTGTGGAATGTGATGTTGTGAAGGGTAAAAAGTAATGGACTTATGGAACTCATTCAAGAAACAAAGGAATGAACCTGATCACGACCCTTGCTGTTCACGATTCAACAAAATGCCAGGATTGAACCCCTACCCCCTTGTAGGTTTGGGGTACGAATAGACCCCCTGTTGGTTGGCAGTAAGAATAGACCCCCTGTTGGTTGAGAGTAAGAATAGATCCCCTGTGGGTTGAGACTAAGAATAAACCCCCTGTGGGTTGAGAGTAAGAATATACTCTCTGTGGATTGGGGGTAAGAATAGACCTCGTGTGGGTTGGGGGTAATAGTAAACTCACTGTTGGTTGGGAATAAGAAAAAACCCACTGCATCTTCCTACGCGATTCGTAAAAGGAAAATAACTGGGTAAATCGACGTTCCAACTTGCTCTTGCTTTGACTAGCTCTTGTGAGTTTTGTGATTAGTGACCTTAAATAACCCACAAAGGCTAATAGATGTGTAAAACTTATTTTCTTCCCTTTTCCCCCCTTCATTTATCAAATTATGCATTCATTTATTATATTAAACCCTTCGTTTTATTTCCGACTTCCCAGCCTTCGCAAAGAGACCACCAGCGACAACAAACATCCAGACCCCATCTGCAAGACTGACGGACAGTAGACACCTCCACAGCGTTGCGTTTGTTGGTGCCTACTTCGGACTCGTCACGCCGTGCACTTCACGGCTTGTCTCGACTGCTTTTGAAGAGAGAAATGGATTCCTACAAAGAGCTTTCATCAAATTGAATGACCTGTTTTTTAAGCAAGGATTAACCTTAAGTCACGCTTTGGACTTTCAGGAAGACTAAATGTGGCCTTGGCAACAAACATTACCAACAAAAACGAGAGGAAAAAAGTCCCTTTCGTCTGGAGGTTTAAGAACACGATCTACCTAATCAAAGAACAAAAATCGCTGAGGTTCGGCAAACCCAACTGCTCCGTGCCGGGAATTTCGCGGGGTATTTCCTTTGTGTCTGCATTGGAGGCCCACATCGGAAATGGCCCGAACGTGACAGCGCCCGTGTCTGGTCTGGCCTCGCCGCCACAACCCTTCCTCCAGGTCTGATGGAAAATGGCCACTGCAAGACGGGTGCCGCCCTCCAGCGTGAACGAAACGGAGCTGTGTTTCATGTAGTTTTAGAACGCCAGGCGAAAGTGCGCGAAGTCGTGCCGGAAAATTGCGAGGGTACTCCGGATATAGGGCAAACGTACTGACGGAAGCGGTGGGGTTTTTTCATGTCATTAAAAAAGGGCTCGGTTTTCGACGTTTTAATCAATATTTGTCTTTTGTGTGCTTGTTTAGATGATTTTTTTAAAAGTAATAGCAGAAAAGTACTGATTACTATTTTAGGAGCTGGAGATAGAAATGACAGACAACTGTCCATCTCATATTTTCACAAATATAATGACTCTACAGAAACAGAAAGTTTCCGTTCTTTTCTAAAAGCTGCCATTCATGTACCGTTTTTCTCCAAGTCTGCATCTGTATTAAAATAGAAAGATTATCTCTGACAACACCGAATCATCTGATAACTCTTAACTCGTCTTCTCCACAACATCGAAGGTCTTTCTCGCCAAGAATGTGAGACCGTGCAAAGTGATTTTTCAAAAATCCTAACCACGAAATTTCAACATTTATGAAAAAATTCGAGTCGATAGAATATAAAAACCAGATAACAAGTCAGTGATACCAGCCTCTGCTAAAAGCCGACAATTTACATTTCAGCTCGACGTCTGGGCCATGCAGCTCCTCGGCACGACATCATGATGAGGGCGAGTGGAGCACAGCACGAGTCTTTCCAATTAAGGCAGGCGACGTGGCGACGCTTTGAGCAGGGGGGACTGGTGACGCTGGCAGCGTTTTGCCGACAACGATAGCCGCAGTGACGCAGGCGACGCAGTAACAGGATATGACGCACTCCCCGGGTGTGTGCCCAGGCCTCTTCAGAGCACGCCGCTGATTGGCCCAACCAAATCGCGCGTGATCTGGCGTGAAGGCGAGCCTCCGCTACAGCGGCGGGACGCGTCTCGGTGGCCAATGGCGGTGTTTGCTCGGACAGCCGATATTTGTCCTCATTTTGGGGAGGGGTGAAAGCAAGCAGAACCTAGGAGGCCCTTGAAGAAAGCTCTGCAAAGACCTCCCCGTGTGTCTATCTAGGGCGCTGGCAGGAAAGCAACAGAGAAAGTCGCTTGAACGATGAGCTGCTCGCTGGCTGGAGCGTGTCCTGGACTGTGGTTGCAGAAGCCGAAGGAAATGGAGTAAAGGTCACAGGACTGAAGTGCGGAAATTGGGGGGTTTCCCTCCAAAGTGGGACCCTTCATTTCTAGAATTTCTCGTAGTTCATGATAAAAGGATCGGTCAAAATTTGACTTTGGAAACAAAAATGCGTTTACATCTTAAACTATTTATATGATGTGAACTAAGCTAAAAGCAAAGTTCGTTCTTGTTTTCCGTGTCAATGAACCTCTGTCATTCAGTGAACATCTTGCAAGATTGCATTGTACCACGTTAGATAATCCGGAATAACATGTTAATGATGTTTTCATCGCAACTACGCTCAACATCTCCATAACTATAACTAAGGATGTGGCTGCAACCTGTTTAAAATGCATGTCCAATATTTTTGAAATGTCGGAAAGAGCAACAAGATGCGTGCTAGTTTACCCAACTCTGCAAGTGTGACAATTCAAAATACTGTGTAAAGATGGGAGTGTAGTGGTGGTGGGACCTAGGCGCGATGGGCCGGAGCTATAGAGAGGCGTGTGACATCCCTCTGCTCCGTAGCAGGAGAAACCCCCCGATGAAGCAGGGGTGCCGTGGTACCCTTGCTATTGCAGCGCCAGATACTGCATGGTGCCATGGGGCCAGCTGGGCAGCAGGCAGGGAGTGTAGAGGCTGTGCTGGCCTCTCTCTCCCTTCACTCCCTCCAAGGGATCAGCAGATAAGCAAGGCTGGGTTTCGCATTCCACCTTCTTTATTTATAGCAACAGTGCAGTACATAGCCTCCTGCTCTGGCCGAACTCTCTGGCCGAATCTCTGGCCGAATCTGCCTGGCCCTGTTACACACAGGCGTTATATAGCCATCACGCGGGCCGGAGCGGAGGCGGGCTAGCAGAACATGGTAACGAGATTTCCAGTGGACACGAAATTGTGTTAGCATGACAGCTCCTAAACACTATTTGAAGCTTAAATCACCAATCACATATGGCAAACTCCACTCTGTTTGAAAGTGCGTTAATCGAAGCACAACCTGCGTCAATGCATGAATTCCAAAAGTGATTCATATAGAAATGAATGGCAGTTGAAGTATTTAAAGCGCCAATTGAATCAGACACTTATTCATCATTTTCCATTAATATTATTGTTTACAACTCACGGAGTGCGGGTTGCCATATATGGGATGGTTGATAATGATAAACACTACGTTCCTATTCAATACTACAAACAGTGCATGATACATTAAATGCATAAACTCTAAAATTTGGTGTGATCTCAAACACGCACACAAATGCTAGGAAACGACACATGGGAAAGGCAGTCTGCGCGATCATATATCTCTACAGCAGGGACAGGGCGCAAGCGAAACACGCCCCACGTATCTCTGCAGTTACAATCTGTGCAGGCAAATATGGAAACGAGAGACAATACGTTTAACTATAGAGATCTGGACGAGTCTCTACATCATAATCATAATCTCACCCTCTTACAACTGAATTACATTTTTGTTTTAGGTGAAATCTCTACAGTAGTTATAGTTTTTTAAAAAAAACCTTTAAAATCATACTCGTGTGCCTTTCTGCTTGTGTTGCTATTTGTTACATGATGGGAACTTCCCGAATATGATGAACGCTGACGCTGTGAGAGTATAATGTTAATGGCAAAGATGTCGACGACCACAAAACACGCTTCATACTGATACCTACACGCAGTATTCGCATAATCGATGCGCAAAGCCAAAATGCCTTGCACCTCTGCGAAAACGGTAGAATCTATCTCTCTCTCTCTCTTCTCTCTCTCTCTCTCTCTCTCTCTCTCTCTCTCTCTCTTTCTCTCTCAGCCATAGTCTTTGCCTTCTTTCAAACTTCAGAGACAATTTCCCTGTAAAAGAAACCAACACTTCAAAGAGGTCTGGTATTTATTCGCAGCCGATGGCGGGGTCATCAAACCAAAGAGAGGCGATTTCCCTCAGCTTGCCGGAGTGCCTTCCATGGCTGATGGAGAGGAGAAGAGCGACGCTGTGACATACTCTGTAAAAGCCAGCCCGTGTTATCTCACTGCAGGCAGAGAAGCTGCCTTCTAATCTTCCCTTTGCCAGCCGCAGGTCAGAGTCACGAGGGATGTATTCCTCCGCAATTTACTCCAGATCATGTCATCTTCAGCCCGCTTATTTCGCCGTGAGCCAGGCTGGCTCCTGAAAAATGCCATTCCTAGAGAAAATTTATCCAACAATCCAATTCCGGAGCTCAGGGTTGTCTCGCGGGCGACGAGAAGGTGACCAATAATAGGGAGGAAGTCTCGGGCCCCGGGGAAGACAGGCAGGAGGAAGGCTGGGGCGGGTCGCAGGATGACCTCTGGCACGGTACCGCCCTCCTCTCCCAGCCTGCGGTGCTGGCTTGCTGTCTGCGACTGTTTTGGCTGTTCTGGGTTTGGTGCTTCCAGGTTCGTGTGGTGCCCCTGTCAGTAAAGTGCGCTCACCTGCTTGAGATGATACGTAAGCGATCTACATGTATACAGAAACACATAGGCGCGCTCGTGTATCATGCACACTCGATGGGAGACAGCGAGTTTGAAAGAAACGCACACTTTGACATTTTACTTGTCAAGATCATGGGTCCATAGACGGGGGTGAGTGACGAATGCAACAATCAAATAAATGTTATGACGGCATTGAAATACGTCGATGGTTGATAAGGATCTTACAGCATTGCTACGGTCATTTCGACGAGTTCATTGCTCACATTCCCTTTGAGTCGTCGTCTTACTATGTTTTAACTGTCGACAGTTTACCTGATCCTGCCTTTTTATTGAGTGGGGAACATTGACCGGGGGATTAAACATGTAGTGTTGGCGTTATTTCCTCGAATGCTATGGATGACTGAGTGAATTAATGGATGGAGTTTCATAACCTATTAACTTCTGTAGGCTATACAAGGACATTGACCACGACAAATCACTACAGCTGGTAGTGTAAGTGCAAACCGTCTCTATTTCCCTAATTATTCGCTTTTCACATTGGGTGTAGGGAGATACAATGCATCTCTCATTACTTTCTATCCATAAGGAGAGCAAATTTTGTGGATTTTTATGACGCTATAGTTTCGTATAGTAAGCTGCGAACAAATTATGGAGTTTTTCCTTTCTATATTTATGGCATGTTTCGCAGAGTGTCGTATCACAAACTCAGTGTATTTGTCACGGAGATTGTGTGAATAGGACTAGCATAAACATCACCCCACCCCCCAACCCCTAATTACTAACCCACGAATCTGGGCACAGTGAAATTACATCAATTTTGTGTTTCTTCATTTTCGTGTTCTATAACCTTTTATAGGGACTTACATTAACTTATATACTTTTTTGCATGAACTATTTTGCTCACCACTCCTCAGGGGAAGTGTACACAAATTAGCTTATAGAAAAAAGTGGATGCAATATTAAAATTTCTCTGTGGGTAAACCTGTCCGCTCTCACTATCTAATAAAAGCACAGTCGTTTCATATTATTCTTGAAAAATGTAATCGCTGTTTGCTTCCTGCTCCTTCACGAGGCTGCCGCGTCTGATTTTTTAGTGTTTTTGGTTTTTTGTCATGACTCCCAAATAAATAGTCTAAAATGACTTCCAGATTTTGTTATGGGATATTAGGTAGGTCATGTGGTTGGGTGGAAATAAGGATATCAGCCGCAATAACTACCTCGAAAATCGAAACTTTTGACTCCAGTGTCTGTTTGTGTAGCAGAAAATGTCAGTCCGTAGTGTGATTATTTCCTGTCTCACGAGAACGCGGCATTACACGAGAAAATGTTTTGCACATTCTTCTATTTCCAAGCAGTCGAGTGCACAGAGTAATGGCCGCTCACTTACAGAGGTTCCCTTTTACTGTCCCAGTCTGCACATGGCGTAACTTAGTTATTGCAACACCCTTGGTGTCCCTGCTCTCGCAGACTGGAATCACGGATGAAAAAGGCGGACGAGGAGGAGCTATCTCTGTGAGTTTTCCCCAAGCCAAATGGAATTATTGATGACCATTGTTCTGAGAGGATATGAGTCTCGCCCGCACACCCACGGATTGCAACAAAAGATCCATCTCAAACTTCACAACGGAAGCTAGGTTTTTTCCCCCCCGTAGGATTCTATTTTTGACCCATCAGTCTCCTGACTTTTTGGCCGATTTTTTTCTTCTGATTTTGGAGTCACCTCAACTTATCTCGTGAATTCTGCGTCCATCATATTTTCTATCACCAGGTTTTCGCGCGCGCGTCTGCCTGTTTCTGTGAGTGTGTGGGTTTTTTCTTTCTGTATGTGTGTGTACGTGCTTGCGTGCGCGCGCGCGTGTGTGTGTCTATATGTATGTCTATTTCTCTGTCTGTTTCTCTGTTTGTCTGTTTCTCTGTCTGTTTCTTTGTCTGTTTCTCTGTATGTTTCTCTGTATGTTTTTCTGTATGTTTCTCTGTGACTCTGTGTCTTCCACTCTCCTTTTCTCTCTCTCTCTTCTCTCGTTCTTTCCCTCTCTCTCTCTCTCTCTCTCTCTCTCTCTCTATCTCTCTCTCTCTGTCTCTCTCTCTCTCAACTCTTGCTCTGATAGACTCTACCCTTTTCTTCCCACTCTCACTCCAGGCGTAAGCAGTTCGAGCTAACGGAAGTCTTCAGCGTAGGGAAAAATACTATTTTCCCGAGGGACGCAAAGCATCTTCCATGTGCAAAGTGAGGTACAAAGTCGAGAGATGAATCCTTTGAAGAAGGAACATAATCACGGACTCAAGGTAAGAGCCATGCCTCACACTTCATCTTTAGGGAAGCAGCGCCGAGGCCAATGAGCGGACTGATAGATATTGGTTTGATGTGCACGGACGTGAGAGAAGACCTCACGCGGGCTCCGTGGTCCTCGCCTCGTCCAACAGCAGCCAGGGCAACGGCAGGGTTCAATAGGAGATGAAATGAAAGCCTGAACTTCCAAGACGAGTAGCAATGCAGCTGAGGGTGGCCCTATTGAATGGGTTCTGGGCATGATAAATTAGATGGAGGCCACGCAGTGAGCTCCATCATTGTAGAGGTCGGACATGGAGCGATAGGTCTGAGAGAAGTTCTCGTTTAGATGGCCGGCAGGAAATGAATTAAGTCCGTCTATGAAATAGAAACTCGTGCCACTGCTGTGCAAAAGACATGAGGCATGCCTTCCCACGCGATACCGTATAAGAAGAAGTTTCTTTTTAATCGAAGGTTCCTTGTTGCAGACGGCTGACGTGCCCAGAAACCTTGTGTGAAGCCACGTATCAATTCATGCGTATGCGTTGATTAAGTACAACAAAAAGGTATTCACTAGTACTTGGAAAAGTTGTGTTTCTTTGATGTCATTATGCATATCTTGAATACCAACATAGGAACCCTCTCAAACATGTACATGGACAGTACCTGGCAGATACTCACATTTATACTGTATGCACACTTACTCCTACATCCATTTGGCTCGTCCCCCCTGCGCGTTGGGGGTGAGAATAGACCCACTACATTTCCTTAAACGATTCGTAAAAGACGGGTGTTAAAGTGATATCTTAAGTGTTCACATTCCAGCCAACACAAATGGTTTTAGCAACCAACGGCCATACTTACTTAAGAAGCCTGATAGGACGAAAAACCTCATCCATCCATCCATCCACCAACCCACCCTTCCACCCACCCATCCATCCATCCATCATCCATCCATCCATCCACTCATCCACCATCGAGCAATGCATCCATCCATCCACTCATCCATCCATCCATCGTTCAATCCATCCATCTATCCAGAGAGAGAGAGAGAGAGAGAGACATAGACAGACAGAAAGTGAGAGAGAAAGACAGAGAGAGGGAGAACAAACTGACACACACAGAGAAAGACAGAGAGAGAGAGTAAGAGAGAGAGAGAGAGAGAGAGAGAGAGAGAGAGAGAGAGAGGGGAGAAGAGAGAGAGAGAGAACGAACGAACGAACTTTATTTTACAAGGGTAGTGAATTAGGCAGTAGTGCCTTTCTTACATTCAGCCCTTGTGGCAAAATATTCAAACGTGATAAGAGAGAGAGAGAGAGAGAGAGAGAGAAAGAGAGAGAGAGAGAGAGAGAGAGGGGGGGGGAGAGAGAGGAGGGGAGTTGTGGAAAGGGGGAGGAAGGGAAGAGAGAATAAGAGTAAGATAGTGGGTGGGTTGGAGAGAGAGGGTCGGGGAGAGGGTGGGGGAGAGGGTGGGGGAGAGGGAGGGAAGAGAGAGAGAGAGAGAGGGAGAGAGAGAGAAAGAGAGAGAGAAAGAGAGAGAGGGAGATATATATATATAGAGAGAGAGAGAGATAGAGAGAGAGAGAGTGAGTCAGTATAATTATCGCAAGAATTATACGTGCAATTTCTTAAACATACTAAAATGGGTAGATAGTGTACCAGAGAAGCAAAATTTACATATGGAACTTGAAGTGACTACAATGACATATACATACAAAAACAAATTTCTAAACATCCAAATGTTAAAAACAAATACATACATGTAGGCCAAAACCTCTTGGTGTACACTCCCTCATCTACTCCCCCACCCCCAATCAGCCGGAACCCCTCCAATATTTCAGCCAGGGGTGGCCTGAAGTAAGCATATGTGAAGAAAATGGACAATGTAGGATACACACTTAGCCGTTCTACTGTCTAGACGTCAGATGAAAGCGTGGAAAACTATATCATAGGATGATGCCTGAGAATAGTGCGAATTTAGTCTTTGAACAGAGAGAGAGAGAGAGAGAGAGAGAGAACAGAGAGAGAGACAGAGGCACAGAGAGAGAGACAGAGGCACAGAGAGAGAGAGAGAGAGAGAGAGAGAGAGAGAGAGAGAACGAGCGAACAAAACATTTTATTGATGAGGCCACCGGACCATTTCAAGAGTACAGTTCGGGTGGTAAACTTTAGTCACAGTAGAAGCTGCCTCGCTCAACAGATTCAATAGCATCTTGTCTTCTCTTGAATGCTTTGTATATACATATATATATATATATATATATATATATATATATATATATATATATATATATATATATATGCTAGTTGATCTGACATTCTTCATTTGTATATCGGAAAAAGGTCTTTAATAGGATCATTTCTATTTACATCCAGATAGGTAAATATATATTTTCCCTTGTATCACTAAGAGCTGGACAATATAATAGAAAATGCGTTTCATTTTCTTCTTTTTCTCTGCATAATGGACATAAATACTCGTTAGTACAGAGAGAGAGAGAGGGAGAGAGAGAGAGAGAGAGAGAGAGAGAGAGAGAGAGAGAGAGAGAGGAGACAGAGACAGAGACAGAGGCGAGAGAGACAGAGACAGAGGCAGAGAGAGACAGAGACAGAAAGAGACACAGAGAGGTACACAGGGAGAGTCGATCAATATAAATTAAGATATCAATGTACTACGCCAATTATCAACCGTGATGATCCTTAATTCAATACATTTTGAATCAGCAGAACTTTTTGTAGATGAAAAACTTATAGATTTGGTTTGACACCATGCAGTCCATTTCAGTGCTACGTTGACTCAATGCTTTTCTTCTGTGTCTGAAGATGACAGTCAAGTTGAAACTGCAAGCTGCGTGCCGGGGGGCCTGCCGCATGAAGCATTGGAGGTCATGGGAAGTAGGACAGAGCGCCAAGGGTCGCTTGCCTTATACAACGTGCCAGGTGTAACAGGTATTCAACGCTGCTCCATTTACCACTTGGTTGTTTCGTTTTGTGAGACCATATGTCATTATCATGTCATTATGCGTGATTTATAAACTGCTTTTCATTAATGTATTATCACTTTAAAACATAAATCATGTATAATATACATATATTATATGTGTTATTATTCATATATGTCACAGGACAAACTAGTATCCAGGACGATCCAAGCTCGTCCTAGGACAAATACGGATCCGCGTTTGTCCTAGGAGAAACAAGGATCCCAGTTCTTCCTGGATTATATCCAGTACAAATGCAGATCCGTGTTCCTCCTAGGACAAACGAGGATCCTCATTCTTCCTAATGGCCAGTACACATAAAGATCTAGTACAAATGCGGATTGTTCTATTTACTATTGCTATGGGAAACTTCGGGAAGTGAGTTGAATTCGAACACTCTGTTCTTGCAGGAAGAATTTGATGGGTGACATTTAGTCAATCCAAACACAGCTTCTTTTTTTTAAGTGTAATGTTGATCAATAAAGAGTCTGAGCTCGGGAAACTTCGGGAAGTGAGTTGTATTCGAATAAATACATGCTGTGCAATGCATGGAAAATGACTTTCCTTCGGCAAGTGAGTTATATTCGAAGAAATACCTGCTGTGCAATGCAGGAACATGACTTTTCTCACAGTTTCGAACTAAGACTATTGCTGCATTGTTGCAATGTAAAGTGAGCTGTAAAGTGGTCGATGATAAGTAGTGAACCGATCAGTTGTGATCTGACTTTAGTCCAAAGTACAGTTGTTGAAGTGTCAACATGGCTCAAAGGGACACCTTTTACAGACTGTTGAAAGATCATACTGAAACAATGAAATCCAAACGGGAACATTTCAGCATATCGACAGACAAATACAACAAGATCGTCCAAGCTTTGCGCTTGCAGAGAGGAGAATTGTGTGAAGACGGGTCCAAATTTAAAATGTGGTGCAAGAAACATTTTAAACTTGAGCAGATTGGATCGAGGCAGATTGTGTACTGTATCAAGGAGTCTTGTCCTGTTGTGACATACGAGGAAATGTTTGAAACAATAAGGAAATGTCACGAAAAAGTGGGACACTCTGGAAGAGATAAGACTTGGAATGAAGTTCGAGCAAACTATGCGGGTATCAGGCATTCGGTTCTCGAGATTTTTCTGAAAACCTGTACAGCATGTAGCCAACGACAGCTCTCAAAGAGCCCTCCAGCAGGAAGACCGATGATAAACCTGGAGTTTCTTCTGCGACTGCAGATCGATCTCGTAGACATGCGTAGTCAACCTGACGGCGACTTCAAGTGGATCCTTCACGCAAGAGACCATTTCACAAAGTTTAGCTGGTTGTATCCAATGAAAACAAAAATGGCCGCAGAAGTAGCTGACCATCTGATAAGTCAGTTTTGTGTGTTTGGATCTCCAAGAATCATGCAGTCCGACAATGGGAAGGAGTTCACTGCCCGAGTGATCAACGACCTGACTCTTCTCTGGCCCGGCATGGTCATCATTCACGGAAGGCCGAGGCATCCTGAGTCACAAGGTAATATTGGTCTACATGCTGTAATTATTATGCTCACTTTCTCTCTCTCTCTCTCTCTCTCTCTCTCTCTCTCTCTCGCTCTCTCTCTCTCTGTTCTATTTACTATTGCTTAGGTCCTCTTCATCAACAATTCCCTGGCGAGCCAGTTTTTCCCACACAGTGCAGTCAGACCGCGGGCGTTGACCAAACACAAGATGATATGGTGATTATGATGATATGATGATATAGCTCTCTCTCTCTCTCACTCTCTCTCTCTCTCTCTCTCTCTCTCTCTCTCGGTGATGATGGTTATGATGATGCTGTTGCTGCTGTTGCTGTTTCTGTTATTGTAGCCCACTAATAAATTGCAAAGGGCTATTTGACCCGTCATGGTCCAAAATAAACTGAAGCACTGTCAACGTGTGATGGCAACAAAAAATCGATAAGACAAATCAACAGTGTTGTAAAGTCTTCTTTCTTTTCTGCAGGATGTGTCGAGTGTGGAAATGGGGATGTGGAAGTGAAGCTCGGCAAATGGATGGAGACACACGAACAAGAGTGGAGCAGAGAACTTAAATTTCTTGCACATGCAATAAACACTTCCGTTTCAAGCACCACGGGGAAATCACCATATCATCTTGTGTTTGGTCAACGCCCGCGGTCTGACTGCACTGTGTGGGAAGAACTGGCTCGCCAGGGAATTGTTGACGAAGAGGACCTTCCCGAAAACATCTTGTGTCAGCTGAATCCCGATGCTTCGACTTCTGTGGTTGCACCTCCCGATGCTTCGACTTCTGTGGTTGCACCTCCCGATGCTTCGACTTCTGTGGTGCCACCTCCCGATGCTTTGACTTCTGTGGTGCCACCTCCCGATGCTTCGACTTCTGTGGTGCCACCTCCCGATGCTTTGACTTCTGTGGTGCCACCTCCTGATGTTTCGACTCCTGTGGTGCCGCTTCCCGACGTCTCTTCTTCCGGGCAGCCGCTGCCTGAGGCCTTGACTTCTGTGCTGCCGCCTCTCGATGCTGCGATTCCTGTGGTGCCACCTCCTGATGTTGTGACTTCTGTGGTGCCGCGTCCCGACGTCTCTTTTTCCGGGCTGCCGCTGCCTGAGGCCTTGACTGACGATGTTTCAGAAGACCCGAACATGAACAATGACATCATGAAACGAGGAAAGGAGTATATTCTTCTTGATTCCAGAAATCTGACTGTTGCCACTGGTACAGAGGTGAAACACCGCACAATCATTCATGGACACACTATCAACAGTGAATTGCATACAGTTGTCCTCATTGAGGAAGTGATGGATCCATCATTTGTTCCATCAGATGCAAATCCTGCAGAAGAACCACTTGAAATAGGACAGTTTGTATTGTGGTGTCGATCAGACATGGTCGAAATGGAAGATGACACATCGGGTCACAGAGAGGCACGATCTGAAGCAAAGAAAGCATACCTCAAAGCCGCAACGCGTCAACAAACACGTTACGACAAGAGAACGAAACAGCTACGTCATACATTTGAAGAAGGCAACACAGTCGGCATCAAAATCCATAAAGTGGATAGGACTAACACCGGTGCGAAACTTCTTCCATGCAAAGTACTTGCAACGAAACCACTAGACCACAATCTGAAACTGTACAAAGTGTACACAACATCAGGAATTATAAAGAACTGGTTCAGATCAGAGGAATTGGTTGATATGGAGAACGTACATTTTCCATCTCTACATCACGTGGAAGCCAGCAGTCTTACAGAGATCAGTCTGATACAAGCCTCACTGACGTGCACTGGATGGCAGGCATCTTCCAGCTCTTCCACTGCGTCAAACGTCTGCAAGTGCAAGACCACCTGTCTGACCAATAGATGTTGTTGTAAGAAAGCTGGGATCATGTGTGGGACAAAATGTCACCCATCAAATTCTTGTTGCAAGAACTGAGTGTTCCCATTCCTGTGTGTGTGTAGTGTACGTGTTATTTCCGAGCTCAGACGTCTGCAAGTGCAAGACCACCTGTCTGACCAATAGATGTTGTTGTAAGAAAGCTGGGATCATGTGTGGGACAAAATGTCACCCATTAAATTCTTGCTGCAAGAACAGTGTTCGAATTCAACTCACTTTTTGCATTTGTACTAGATCTTCATTTGTACTGGCCATTAGGAAGAATGAGGATCCTCCTTTGTCCTAGGAGGAACACGGATCTGCATTTGTACTGGATATAATCCAGGAAGAACTAGGATCCTTGTTTCTCCTAGGACAAACGCGGATCCGCGTTTGTCCTAGGACGATCTTGGATCGTCCTGGATACTACTTTGTCCTGTGACATATATATGAATCATGTAACGAAGCACATTAAAAGAATACATCAACGAAGACTAAGCCGAGCTGTTGAATTCTCTTCTCAGGAAACGTTTCTGGATTTTTCGTGTATCTAGTGCTTGCAGTCTTCCCGCCATATTCACATTCGTCGCCAAGCGTCTCTGAGTCTTCAAAAGAAAGAGGAATAAAAGACCAGGCGCGGCAGGTCGAACTTCACCTTCCTAGAGTGAAACCCAAAGCTGCTGGGTGGAACCCTGATAACTGAACTCCTTGGTCATGAAGATGGTTTGAGTTTCTTTGACTTGCTGCAGAAGTGTTCCCTCAATGGCCACGAAGAGGAATCTTTCGGGCGATTCTGAAACCTTTCCTCAACAGAGGCAACAGATGTCGAGAGACGAAGTATCGCACGACGTTGAGAGCAGCCCCGCAAACGTAGACGTGAAATGCGCTCCGCACGATTTGCCTGAAACCAGCGAACTAAAAAGCTTGCTCAAGGCGGCAATTAAGTCAATGGCATCGCGCTTTGAGCACCTCGAGAGGCGAATCCCGACTACAATTGATGCGCGCTTCGACAGGTTTGAGGCGCGATTGTTTGATATGGAACGGAGAGCGGACTGCCTTCAGCAAGAGCTGATCAAAACCAGGGAAACGTGCGAAGAGAGAAGCAGATTCGCTGATTCACTCTCACAACGATGTGATGACATTCAGAGCACCCTGGATGAGCAGGAGCAGTACCAAAGACAAGAAAACATCCGGATTGTGGGACTCCCCGAAAAAAGGAACGAGAAGGCAGGCGAATGCGAGAAGGTGGTGCCGGAATTTTTAGAAAAGAACTGGAAATCACCAGCGCAGTGGAAATCTCTGTAGCCCTCCGACTTGGGAAGCCCAGGGAAGGACAGAGCCGCCCGATCATCTGCCGCCTCGAGAAGCGCAGCGACAAGTCCGTCGTGCTGAAAGGCCGCAGGAAGCTTGAGAAGTCCAACATCTACCTGTCCGAAGACTTGACAGCCAGCAACCAGCGCCTCCTCAGGGACTTGAGGCAGGATGAGCGAATCGCTAAAGTGTGAACATTCAATTGTGCGGTGAATGTGGAGGGTGTTAATGGTCAGAAACTGTTCGGAGTAAAGAGTGTGGAGCAAGTGAGAGAACTCTTTAACCAATACAACAGAAGATAGTCGGGTCTTGTCTTTTCCTGCGATCTGTAAGTAGTATTCTGATTTGATTCTCTCTTCCTCATCTTTCTTGTACTAATTCAAACGGGTATTATCAGTCATTGGGTATTAGACATTAACCTATAAGTTGTGCGTCATTTAATGCATCCGTAATTACTATTACGTGCTGGCTACATGTAGATCGTGCAGCTTGTCATAAGTTGGAGTTTCTTCCTGTTGCTCAAACTTTGATTTTCATAGCTGTGCTACTACAAACAATTTTATATGAAGTAGACCTCCGATTAAGCATTCAAATACTATTGTGCTGCTCGATATAAAGAATCTAATGCTTCCAATAAATAAAGCACTGATATCCAATGTTGGAAAGTGTGTATTTGTGTGTGTGCGTGTGTGTGCGCGCGTGCGCGCGCGCGTGTGTGTTAAATAATCACTGTTCGATGACCTGCGCATTATAATCATGAGCTCCAGTGTATGAGTGTGAACTTTTTTAAAATATTGAACTGATGGGTTTGCGTTGATCTACAAAATTGGCAGAATACTTGTAGTTTGTTGTTGTTGTTGTTGTAGTTGTTGTTTTTTCCACTCCTGCTAAGATGACTGATCGTTTGTTGCCTTCTGTGCAATTTGGTGCCTCGGCACGCATCGCTTTGCATGTGCAATCTGCGGATTATTCCCTAGCTGTTCATTTGCTATATGTTTACCCGTTATTGCATTTTGTATGAGGAGTATAAAGTCTTTGTCAAATATTAAACTGCTGGGTCTTTATGATGTTCTTTTTGTTTGATTCGTGCTTGCTTGCTAAACTCGTCTCAAAATTGACATAATGTCAGGTGCGTGACTGTGTGTGTGTGTGTGTGTGTGTGTGTGTGTGTGTGTGTGTATATGTGTGTGTGTGTGTGTGTGTGTGTGTGTTTGTGTGTGTGTACGTGTGTGCGCTAGAAAAGACATGTAGATAAGCTGATTATGCGTTGATCATTTGTTAACTAACATTGCAAGCTGTAAGAGGGTTGTGGAGTTTGTTGGTTTTTTTTCCATGGGTTTAGCTACTATGCCACGAACGGTTTCTCCTTCGTGTTTGCTTTGTTAAAATTGCGCCTTGAAACTGACATGATGTAAGTGCCCCCCCCCCCTTCCCAAGTTTTAATGCAGTGGATACAATAAGCAAGCGAAGGGTGGGGACGAAAGGGCTAGCTCAGTTCCTAATGAATTTCATCCATTTTATCATCCCCCTCCTTGTTTATATGTACCTTTTAAAAAAGTGTACCTTTAAAAAACGTGAAGTGACTCATCCGAATGTACCACTCATTTTACTTCAAACATTTTGGGGGAAAGGCCTTGTTGGAAGGTAGTGCGTTTTTGAATGTAGGTCATTTGAAGTCAGACAATTAAAAAAAAACTTTCTTTTTTATTATATTACACACGGAGATAATGTGTGTCTATGAAAAAAGGTTTGGTGTTAAGTCTGGGAAGAGTGTAGTATCAAACCATACATGACCACATTGAACGTATGAGGATTGCACTGTGTTTCAACTATTGGCTCCTGTCTTCTGAAACAAATCAGTGCAGTTTGACTTTGAGGGTTCTCATGTTGTCCACTTCATGCCAGGTATGCCCCACGCTGTCGCATGCAAAATAACAACGCTTCTCAATACTTTTTGCGCATCTACTACCATTTTGAAATAAATATTGCAACACCGATGTTTTCATCATTGGCTTTGAAAGCTCACCACTATGATTTCCTTGACGGAAATACCACCAGTTCTACGTCGCATAAGTAAATATTTTGTCCTGTTCGCCGAAGAAAAGCGCACTGAGACTGTCATGGAATGTACAAGAAACTGTACTTTTTCCGAGGCAAGCCAAAGAAAAGCGAAGAAATCGAATTACCTATGCAGTAAGTGAAAGTGCCAGTTTGTCAATAAATCGATTAGACAGCGCAGCAGTTCCTGTCGACAGAACTTCGCTTTCTTCCCTCTAGGTCAGGCGCTGTTCGCGACCGAAATTGGCGGGCTTACCTCTCAGACCCTTAAAACACTTTTCAGCACAGCTTCCTTCACAATGCACGTAATTTCAAGTCACAAAACGAGAAAAATACACTTTCTCACGCAATGATCCAAGAAGGAAAGGGCATTTTATCGCCATGTTGAGTAACCACATGAAAAAGCCAGGAAGACTGCTTTTGCATCTGTAAAAAAAATCCCCCGCATTACTTTCCCATTCATCCGCTTGAAATTGAATTTGCGAACATTTTTGCCTTAGAACGGATGAGTAAATACATTTTGAGGGCGTGGTAAGTGAATCACGAGAGGAGCACAGACCAGTCTTCATGTAGCGATAAAAAATCGATCAGCCGAACATTCAACGGCAAGCTATATTTTGCGGAATTTTGCCTTTCGGAGCAGTTCTTTGACAGCAAAACTAGACCCGGGTCTGAACCTAAAGTAAGAGTAATAATGTTCATGCTCATGTATGGAACGTTTTGTAGCAAACACAAAAGTTTTTAAGGGGATTGCAATTTAAAAACTTGTAATATCTTGGCACGGAGCTGTGGAAAACCTTTAATCACACTACTGATGAATAATCTTCGTCATCTCTAATATTGCGGGATTTACAGACTTCATCAAAGAGAAGAATTTGGGAAAGTCCATATTCTACAGAAATGTTCCAAGAATTTAGTCTTCTCTAACCTTTAGTTCAGATATTTAAAAATCGTACACAGGTAGTTGATTGTTTTGGGCCGCGTTGCATAGGCCTGTGTTAACACGTGTCAACATTTGACTGCCTTTACATCTGCTTCCAGCATGCTGACACATGTGACACCGGCCTACTCCTCGCAAGATCTTGGCTTTCCTCGCGTCTATGAAACGCACCCCATGTATTGAATCGAAAGGTGTCGGCCACATGAGGTCAATCGGTCGGCAACAAGACGGAAACAGCGAGCCGTGGCCCAGTAGTTCAGAGTAATGTTGTCAGGAAACAGCGAGCCGTGGCCCAGTAGTTCAGAGTAATGTTGTCAGGAAACAGCGAGCCGTGGCCCAGTAGTTCAGAGTAATGTTGTCAGGAAACAGCGAGCCGTGGCCCAGTAGTTCAGAGTAATGTTGTCAGGAAACAGCGAGCCGTGGCCCAGTAGTTCAGAGTAATGTTGTCAGGAAACAGCGAGCCGTGGCCCAGTAGTTCAGAGTAATGTTGTCAGGAAACAGCGAGTCGTGGCCCAGTAGTTCAGAGTAATGTTGTCAGGAAACAGCGAGCCGTGGCCCAGTAGTTCAGAGTAATGTTGTCAGGAAACAGCGAGCCGTGGCCCAGTAGTTCAGAGTAATGTTGTCAGGAAACAGCGAGCCGTGGCCCAGTAGTTCAGAGTAATGTTGTCAGGAAACAGCGAGCCGTGGCCCAGTAGTTTAGAGTAATGTTGTCAGGAAACAGCGAGCCGTGGCCCAGTAGTTCAGAGTAATGTTGTCAGGAAACAGTGAGCCGTGGCCCAGTAGTTCAGAGTAATGTTGTCAGGAAACAGCGAGCCGTGGCCCAGTAGTTCAGAGTAATGTTGTCAGGAAACAGCGAGCCGTGGCCCAGTAGTTCAGAGTAATGTTGTCAGGAAACAGCGAGCCGTGGCCCAGTAGTTCAGAGTAATGTTGTCAGGAAACAGCGAGCCGTGGCCCAGTAGTTCAGAGTAATGTTGTCAGGAAACAGCGAGCCATGGCCCAGTAGTTCAGAGTAATGTTGTCAGGAAACAGCGAGCCGTGGCCCAGTAGTTCAGAGTAATGTTGTCAGGAAACAGCGAGCCGTGGCCCAGTAGTTCAGAGTAATGTTGTCAGGAAACAGCGAGCCGTGGCCCAGTAGTTCAGAGTAATGTTGTCAGGAAACACCGAGCCGTGGCCCAGTAGTTCAGAGTAATGTTGTCAGGAAACAGCGAGCCGTGGCCCAGTAGTTCAGAGTAATGTTGTCACAGAGAAGCTTAAGTCCTCTAAATCCAGACCTTTGTTTTCTGGTCATGTCACCACGGAAACGCCGAGCCGTGGCCCAGTAGTTCAGAGTAATGTTGTCACAGAGAAGCTTCAAATCCTCTAAATCCAGACCTTTGTTTTCTGGTCATGTCACCATGTCCTGCTGCGGTAGGCGTATCTTCCACACTGGTTCAGCACAACTTTGGTGTACATGGCAATGTTGCATAAACATTCTAACTTCATATTCTACGATTTTTTGCTTTCTTTCTTAAACAGCCGAAAGCTCCAACACGTGCAATATATCATGACTAAATGATTACTTCAAGACTGGTAGTTAAATTCCAACTTCCTCGAAAAAGTAGGAGAAACCAGTCTACTCAATCACTGGGCGTTACCTAACCAGGGGAGCTTGATGTTGATTAATGGGAGCTGGGCTTTTTTCCACCCAAAGGCACAGGGCGGAATTAGTGGATGAGAGACTGGGCGTGAACAGAACAGTTTTTGTTAATATAAAAAAATCACCTATAAATGACATTTTGCCTCGGTGTTGTCGATGCTATTATCAGAGCACTGCTTCGTCAAGGTGACCTTGCGATAAATGCGTGTGCCGTTGCTCCATTGCTGGATTTATTACAGAGATTGTGCTGATAAACGCAAAACATACGAGCCATTTATTCGGTGTCAGAAACGCCTGCTGTATAATGACTAACCAAGGAGAACGACCAGACATGCATCAGCGTGTTCCCACTACCCGTGTGTGCGATATGCGTACGAAGCGCACATTTTTACCAGCCCTTTCTTTTCAAATGAGATTGAGTAATATCACACGCCCCACAGAGCGCTGCATGAAAATATGAGACAGAAATAATTAAGTGAGATGACAGATAATCAATTATAACGTTTTCGGCGTTAGCAAGCTTAGACTGAAGTACACCTAGCAGTGTTATCGCTAAAGTGCATAATTATGTGAATGAATGTTTCTGGGCCTCTCTGTTTCTCAAGACCGAGTTACGCGATAATTGAAACGATGCAAATACGTTCTAAATTCTACTTGTCGTATAACACAATATAAAGTATGTTGGTCTGTGAAAAGAACGACAGACAAACTCGTTTCTAATACGGCCGCTCGAGTTACGGCGAAGTGTTTTACTTTGAGAAACAAGACGGCTAAATGAACAAATCTCGTGAGGATCGCAACATGATATGCCCCAGTTCGGAGAAGCAGGTACACTGTCAAGGGCGGCAAACAAGTGGGTCGTGTCCAAATCCACTTTCAGACCGTGAGGGGAGAGGAGCGTAATCCAGTTGACCAGCGTTTCCGCACGAGACAAACGAGACACAGCAGCGGTGGGTGACAGGATGGGATTAGCAATCAGACGGATTGCGTAACGGGGCACCGCGGCGCATTCGCAAATGCGATTTGGAGGGGCGCCCCACGCCACGCAAGATGCAAGGAGGCAACTTGACGCTGCACAGGCAGAACCAGGACTGCTGACCAAGTGCGGGGCCTCTCCCTCGGGGAGCCTGACAGAAGGCGAGCTGCCTGGCATCCCAGACAGCGGCCAAGTCCTCTGGGAGGGGAGCCAAGAACCCTTCAGCCGGTGCCACGTTCCGTTCAGTGGCCGCCATGCGTGTCTCAGTGTCCATTTAGTCACGTGCGGACCTAGACAAGCCGTTACAGGAACCTCTCTACACGGACAGACAGACAGACAGACAGACAGACAGACAGACAGACAGACAGACAGACAGACAGACAGACAGACAGACAGACACACAGACAGACAGACAGACAGACAGACAGACACACAGACAAACAGACAGACAGACAGACAGACAGACAGACAGACAGACAGACAGACAGACAGACAGACAGACAGACAGACAGACAGACAGGTTGAACACGGGTTTTGGCACACACCTCACAGTCGCTGAAAGGCTCAGAATAGCAACACAGAGAAGAACGGATAGGAAAGGAGAGAAGACTGAAAGGAACGTACGGAAAAAATGGATGAACGAATGAATGAATGAACGAATGAATTAATGCTTCAGGAAAGGAATTGGATACCTGCGTGTCGAAAAAGAAATGCATAGGGAAAAAATTTAATGAATTGAAGAAATTACGTATGAGCGAATGAGTTCTGTATACGTACCATTACTTGGCCGGCAATTTGTAAAAGAAAGTAGGCTGAGGTAAGGAAAAAGATAAAGGAAAAACATTGACCAGAGTCTGACCATATATATTCTTTCTCGAGAGATGGGGGCCCTGAAGAGGGCCGTTTCGAGCGTCGGCGAGCTTTCGGAGGGGATACTCCTTCTTCCCTACCTCAGCCTACGACAGTCTGACACCGGCTCTTTAGGCCCGTCGCACACTAGGCGTCCAAGCAGCCAAGCAGCCAAGCAGCTGGCGTATTTTGAACGCGCAGTACAGTGTGCGAGGGTAGCCGCCGGCTGATTCGGCGGCGCGCGCCCAACCGCTTGCGTCCAAGCGTCAGGCGCTTGGAAGTAGGGTCGTCTCTATTTCCGAGCGCCTAGACGCTTGGACGTGGCCAATCAGATTGTTTGCAAGGGCAGGCAAGAAAACCTCTACAATCTCGGGATGAAAAGTTATTATGATCGTGACAAGACCCGGGAGAGTCTCCTGTGGATTGGGGTGGAGATGAAGAAAGGCTGGAGTGGTAAGTTTGAAATTTCGGCATAGTTTTCGTCAGCGTTCGATTAAACATGTTATTCAAATGATGCAGTGCTGATGTATCTTTTATCTCCGTAGTTTAGCTGTTAAAAACAGTGATGCCATTACAAGGGGTGATAAAGTTTTCTACGAAGTCGAAGGTCCTGCAGAAACTGAACTCGGAACTGAGATGATTAGAAGTAATCCACACACTGCATTGCAGCCTAGAATTTTCACGGCTCCCAACGTGTCGGAGTGTTAATTTCTAATCTACATTGCAGTGATATTGTGCACGTGTCACCTTTTTTGTTGTTATTACCTCAGAGAAGAGAAGAAACAGCTCTTACATTACAAAAAGTTACATTTACTTGAATTACATATTTGCTGCTTGCTTGTTGCTCACTTGTAACCCCTTCCAAATATTTGATGAGTGCTGTCGTCTGCAATGAACAAATGACTTGGTAATAATCAGTACTATTCAATTTTTGTTTTGACCGTAGTTACTTGGTTGTTAAATATTTGCACTATCAATCATCATTGTGGCTATGGTCATGTGACGGAACGTATGTTGAATACCGCTGCTCTGATAATTTCTTCATAGAGCATTCAACTGCTTTTAATAAAAATCATGAGAAGAGTAGCTTTTGACAACACAGCACAGGAACGCACACACACACACACACACACACACACACACACACACACACACACACAGTCTCGCACACAAACATACACACAGGCAAACATAAACTGACGTACACACAGACACACACACACATGGACACACAACACACACACACACACACACACACACACACACACACACACACACACACACACACACACACACACACACACACACGCACTCACACACACACACACACACACACACACACACACACACACACAAACAAACACACACACGGATCAATCGCTTGATCGAGTGGCACCTATTTACAACGGGACAGCAGAGATCGTCACAGACGAATACACACGCAGAAACCTTGCTTAACACTATAAATAACACATCGACAGCCTAGAGAAATATCAGGCTCGGCACCACAGTCACCCTAAGTAGAGCCTGCGACAGGTATTCGAAGTGGTCGAAAACTGAACGCGAAGCAGTCGAGTAGTGGTCGCGATTGACATCAACAACCGTGACACGCTGAGTAGGTCACGGTGACAACAACAAGCGAGCGGTCAACTCTGACAGATCGAGTCTACTCTCTCACCTGTCAAGTGACATCATTGGAAGAAATAATTATCACACGATATCATTTTACGCAGTTGCAGTTCCCCCATAACTCAGCACAGAAAGACTGCAGTGTCAGTCGAGCGACGCGATGATTCTAACGCGTCAATACAGGTTTTCTCGGTCAGTCTCGGTTTCTGCGCGAGACTTTCCAAATATGGCAAGTGCCGCTCGCGTCAAGCTGCGAGTGTGCGAGATGAGGACGCAAGCGGCTCACAGCTAGCGGCCAAGCGCCGTAGGACGCAAGCAGCTTGCGTCACAAATGGACGCCTAGTGTGCGACGGGCCTTACTGTCGTTCTGCAAGCTGTTTTCTGCGCCATGGCGTCAGGATGCGCTTATAGCGTCGGCTGGGTTTCTAAGTTTCATCTTTGCTTGATGGACTGGTCCGCGTTTGCATCCGCAAAGAAACCCTTCTTTCAATGATTGAATGAGGCGAGATTAGCTGGCATGACGAAATGGAGTAAAGTGAAAAGAAAAATTTTGGCTCGACGTTCATGTGGTTTTTGCTCAAGTCTTCAAAAACAGCATGCATAAAATATGAGTGCGTGCTTGCAAGAGTTTGCGCTTGTGGTGTGTGTGTGTGTGTGTGTGTGTGTGTGTGTGTGTGTGTGTGTGTGTGTGTGTGTGTGTGTGTGTGTGTGCTCGCGCTCGCGTTTGTGTAAGTAATATACGATTTAGCCTTATGACATTAAGCAGGTAAGATTGCAGCCCTATACTACTAATTCAAACGATAGAAACAATTTCAGCAAGAAAGCAGCCAGGTTGCATACGAACTCTGCCGTAAGTTAACTTTCAGAAGGTAGTAGAAAGTGAGACTGGATCACTGTTCCATCAAGGTAACCAATAGAACGGGGGAAATGTGTAGATGAATATGTATCCACTGGATAAAAGTTTAGACTGCAAACCATTTGCATATTTCATTCATATGAATAATGAAAACGGTATATCTAATGTTTTCACTATGTCTTGGAAACAGTATCAAGTTAATGGGGCAGCCTTGCAGTAGTCTGCATATAGAAAACACTAAGGCCGACGTTTAATTACGACGGATATTGTACTTCGTGTCCATGACTTCAACACGAAAGTGAGAGAAATGTACGTGGAAAATCCCATGATGCACAGTTTTCTTGAACCCCCTAGGTGCATGAATCATGCATGTCCTGCCGGATGCAAGGAGAAAGCGTCAGGGCATGCTGTTGTCAAAATCATGGGTCGTCGTTGTCTTTCGAGAAGGAGGCAGGCCTAGACTATGGACGATGGTGAAGCTGAGGCGGTCACAGGCAAGGAGAGGCGCTGAAGAGGGACACAGGACCTTGGTAGGTCCGCCTGGTGGCTGACTGCCCCTGTTGTCTCCTGTCTGACATCGATCCGCTCTACGAGCTGAGCTTGCTCGCACCGGTCAGGGTCGGGGGTGGGGGGTGCTTAGGGAGCGGAGGGAGGGAAAGAGACAGAGGGACAAAGGAAGAGGAGGGTATGGCTTAAAGTAGGTAGTGAGGAGAGGACTTTTTGCGTGTGTGTGTGTGGGTTTGTTTTTGGGTTGTTGTTTTTTTTGGTGGGTGGGTGGGTGGGTGGGGTGGGTGGGTTCAAGACTGAGTAGGAAAACATGTTGATAGAAGAGGAAACTCTTTTAATGAAGAATGGCTGATAAGAAGCAGGAGAAAGGACTTTTTAAAACGGGGAGAATTGTAGTGAAAGGAGACGACATAGTATCAAAGATTCTGATAGTGTACGAAAAGGAGTAATGTCCATAGGGCTGAATGAGACGAGAGCTGACGGAAATGGTGGCTGAGGGAAGCATAGTTTGTTGATAGAGGGGCGGGGGGGTAGGGGTGATCGGTGAGTAGGGGGGAGGGGGTTGCCCGCGTGCTCCTGTCTTGGACACCTGTGTGGACAGGTTCTCTCCCAGTTGACAACCCCAGGCTCAGTTTGCACTCCCCTTGTCCACGTTTGCCGGCATCATCGACAACGCGCCTTTCCCTACAGCAGTTTGAATCCAGCAAATTGAGCTTGCTCGCCAGTATCGAGCCTCCCCTCCCGTTGTACCCTGTCCACAGCCAGCCCGCTGTAGTTCAGCGTTTCCATTCATGGGGACTGGTCTGCATTCAGAGTGAGTTGGACCCTGTCCAAAGCCACGCGCTCCCCCTCACTCCCCCTCACTCCCCCAGTCTGCACGGCCTGTCTAGTGTCTGGCCCCGGCATGACTTGTGCTCCATCACCAGATGGTCCACTAGGGTCTTAAGTAGACCTGTGATGCTTTTTCTCTACCTGGTGAGGTGTTCCTTTAGTTTTTTCCTCCTGTCTCCCCCCCCCTCTCTCTCTCTCTCTCTCTCTCTCTCTCACACACACACACACACACACACATACGCGTATTCCCACACGCAGTGATACAGACACACCAATTACGCGACTCACATGCACGCAGCAGCTTCACACGCACACTCGTACACGAAAGCTTGCATTTCTACACGTACGAACGTCCGGGCATGCACACAAGAACACATGCACGTACACACTCATAATACACACATACAAACAGTGAAACACTACACACACACTACACACACATTCATACACTCACACACACACACTACACACACACATGCGTACGTTGACACGGCATGAAGCGAAGGGAAGATGGGAGCGTCCGGCCATGACGTGGGCAGTAAAAGTTATGTGCGAGTGTTGGAACGCAGCAACTGTGGTCGTTGCTGGCCCATAGGCATTCTCTCACTGTAGTTGCTTTCCCCTGTCCTGCTGTGTCTATGCCCAGAACTCGACCGGCCTGGCATGCCTATTTTTATTATAACTTTTTTTCTCCAAGATGATCTTACGTTTATTTTTTAAGTAAGTACATTTAAAATGTGGATAAGATTTGTTCGTTATCGGCTCTTGATTGTGAAAAGTGATTCAATACAATCTTGACTGTGTGTGTTTTATTTGATAATTAATAGGGGAAATCAGTTCTGAGTCGAGAATTTGATATTAAACCCTATCAGTCACTCACCTGACATAACAGCAGAACCAGCATCTGATCCATCCTCCTGACCAAAATGTGACTCGACAGATTATTATATCCTTCCCTTTACACCTCTATTCTATGTTCCTTCATTCTCGAGTCCCTGCTTCATTTCTTACCTCGGTGCAGAGATGGCTGACGTCTGTGTGGCTCGTCTCCTTGCTGGACATTGCAGGTGTGGAGTCCTGCTTTTATTGCTGGGATCGGGCAGTGGTCGTGGAGGACTGGAATGAGCCATTAGACGCCATTTTTATGACGCTGAAAGGCTTCTTGTCTTATCTTCTGTGCCTCTCCTCCAGCTCCAATAGCGCTCCATCTGCCCCACTCTCATTTTTGTTAGTTTGAATGCCTCCCTCTCTCCTCCCCAAGGAGGGAATGTGAGACTTTATATCTCCCCTTGAACCATTGGTGGCGAATGAGATGATGGTCATTTGGTCTGATTTGCCATCTGAAGTGCACTGGCATCTCCGGAGACTGAGAGGTTAAACGGTATTATGTGCCTCTTAATAATCTGATATTAGGGGTTGAGGGAGTCAAAGTTTGACAGAAATCCCGATTAAATAACGATAAAAACGGTGATGTGGTGGAGTGTGTGTGTGTGTGTGTGTGTGTGTGTGTGTGAGAGAGAGAGAGAGAGAGAGAGAGAGAGAGAGAGAGAGAGAGAGAGAGAGAGAGAGAGTCGTTAATCACAGGTGGGCGAGTGAAATAGTTGTCTAAATTGGTGCAGTGGTTTACCCACCCCCTCCACCACCGCCGCTGTACTTTTTTGCCCCTTTCTTCAAGAGACTGCAGAAAACTGCTCGAGTCCTCGTCACCGCCAGTGTGGGTGTGTATGCTAGGTGGGACTAAAAGGGCAGGCTGTTTTGTCCAGGTCGCTTTTTGCTGGCTTGCTTGCTCTACCGGACGGCGCTGTTTGCGAGGCTGGCTGGCTGTTTCCTCCAGATCAACACGTTTTCCCCTTGCACGTCGATGCCCCTCTACATTCTGCTGGCTTGCAGCGCTTGGAGGGCCTGGTGCCGCGGTTCCTGGGACAGCGCTCAGTGGGACCAAAGATCCTATATATACCTGTTTATAGAATGATTGGTGGGACGGACAGAGGCGTCCATCCCAGGTGCCGCGCTATCACTTGCTCCCTTGCTTGAAACAACTTGAGGGTGCTCCCTCCTCCTTTCTCTCCCGCCCGCACCCCTCTCCTCGACCTTCCACCCTGTTTCCTTCTAGTTCCTCCTACTCCTTTACCCCCCTCCTTATATCCATTCTGTTTACCATATTTCTATCCCTCCCCCGCTTCTCTCTCTCCTCCCCCTTCTTTCTCCCTTGATTCCTCCTTCCTTCTCCCTCTTCTCCTCCCTCTTCTCCTCCTTCCTTCTCCCTCTTCTCCTCCTTCCTCTCCCACTTGACTTCTCCTTCCTTCTTCCTCTTCTCCTCCTTCCTTCTTCCTCTTCTCCTCCTTTCTCTCCCACTTCTCCTCCTTCCTTCTCTCTCGCCTCCTCCTTCCTTCTCCCTCTCTTCCCCCTGCCTCTCATCCTCCTCCCTCTCATCCTCTTTCCTTCTCCCTCTCCTCTTCCTCTCCTCCTCGCGGCTAACTAGGGCCAGGGCCGATGATTGTCCCTTTGAGCTAATCTCTTAGAGTGTATCTTTGTCCTGTTAACTTACCATGAAAGAGTTGGATTTCGAATCAACTCGCGTTTGCTGATTTGATTTGTCATCGTTTCTCGGTTTTGATTGAACGTTAGCGCCTGATGATCGTGCGATTTAGTTTTCTTGCCTCGTAAATTCTGGAAATGAAGTTTGCTCGTATGACTTTTCGAGTTGCTGTGCAATGAAAAATTATTTGAAATATTTTGTGTGTGATATTTTTATGGCAAACACCAACTCTTCTACTCTCTTCCCGCCACCCCCCACCCCCTCTCCCGACACCCCCCCCCTCTTCCGACACCCCTCCCCCCTCCCTCTCTCTCTCTCTCTCTCTCTCTCTCTCTCTCTCTCTCTCTCTCTCTCTCTCTCTCTCTCTCTCTCTCTCTTTCTCTCTCTCTCTGTGCGCGCGTGTGCATACATTTACATATGCCAAATTGATTACTTTTAATAAAGAAAATTTGTACACCACGGACGAGTGGTGTACACAAGAAACTAGACAGGATTCGTTGAAGGCTGCAAGAAAAGTTGTTAGAAAGCGCCTAAACATTTAAGTGCGTGTGGAACTAGCAAAGCAGTAACAGTCGACTCATTAGAAAATATTGTTCTCGGCAACCTCGGATTTTGCGCCGAAGCCAAGTCCTGCCTCTTACCATTCTATTTCAGTCAATATTTGCCGTATTCTTAGCTCCTGCAGCGTGCCAAGAAGTAGATGAAAACTCATCTCCCTCCCCCGGTTCTCTATTGCGTTATTACTCCCATAGGCAACCGCGCTCTGCGCCCTCTGCTGCAGTCCCTCAGACGTCCCCAGTCTACATTCACCCAGACCTGCCTTAGCTTTGCGACGCGGGGTGATGGAGTCTGGAGCACAGACGGGGCAGGCAGGCGGGCCCGAGGTCGCACTCTACGCCCCAGGCTGTCGGCTTCGGTTGACCTCGTCAAGGCAGAGTGAAAAAGTTTGTTCAAGATGTTGTGAATAAGCTGCTCCATCCTCCCCTTGCATCCCCCCGGTCTCCCTGTCTGGGCCGGCATTGTTGGCCGTGTGGATAGAGGTCCAGAGCTGCCTGGCCCTCGGCAAAGTCTTCCTCGCCCCCTGTCAGCATGGGGTCTCCTGGAGATGCGCTCTCTCTCTCTCTCTCTCTCTCTCTCTCTCTCTCTCTCTCTGTGTCTCTCTCTCTCTCTCTGTGTGTGTGTCTCTCTCTCTCTATCTATCTCTCTGTCTCTCTCTCTCTCTCTCTCTTTCTCTCTCTCTCTCTCTCTCTCTCTCTCGCTCGCTCTCTCGCTCTCTCTCTCTCTCTCTCAGTATCTTCACGACCATCCTCCGCCTCTGTCCTCTTTCCCCGTCGTCGGGTTCACTCAGTGTCAACTCGGATCGAGTCTTTCTTCGTCTCATGCCGGTTCCTCCTTGTCCCCTGGGCAGCATGATGTGTGGACGTACCCTGAATGATGGGAACTCCCCTAAGGTTGCGTCTGGCTCCCCTGGCGATGTGTCTGTTTGCTGAGATAGAAATTGCTTCATCATCTTTCCACACAGGGACATTTTTTTGGGGGGTGGGTGGGGGAGGGGTGTGTGTTTCTAGTTAACTTTGAAGGTGAGGTTTTCTCCTCCCCATAGATTTGTACAATTGAAGCAGTTCTAAATGATGTAGTCTAACTTTACCAGAAGTATAATGTGCATAATTTTACGTGAAAGCAAAGAACATAGCATGGTCTGAATTGCTTTCCATTCTTTTCTTGTCACTGCAACATCTGCACTCGTTGTAGGGTGCCTTGCTTGAATGAGGCCTGGGGGCCTTGTCTACACCAACATGTGCACTCGTTGTAGGGTGCCTTGCTTGAATGAGGCCTGGGGGCCTTGTCTACACAGTAGCGTGCTGGTGTTTCTGTCCACAACAGCAGATGAGTCCGTGACATTTCGCTGGGCTGTTTGGATTTTCTGGGTGATTTATCTGCCCTGCAGTGCAATAAAGTTGTCCACCCTCATTTATTTTGTCCATTACAACCATTGCATCTCTACTTCTGCCTGCCTTGCACTGCTGGCTAAAAAGTGAAGCCCGTGGAGGGGGGAGAGGAGGTGTCGGAAGAGGCCGGCGTGTTGAAGACAAGTGCATTGAGGCGAGGACATTGAAGAACAAAAATTACAGCGGTTTGAGATTTTCTACAGAGTGGTGCATCCTACGAGTGAGTATGTTTAATGTGTGTGTGTGTGTGTGTGTGTGTGTGTGTGTGTGTGTGTGTGTGTGTGTGTGGAGAGAGAGAGAGAGAGAGAGAGAGAGAGAGAGAGAGAGAGAGAGAGAGAGGAAGGAAGTGGGTAGGCAGGCTGGCAGATTGTCTGTATGAAAAAAGGGATAATCCATTCATATTTGACTTGTGTTAGCAGCATGAGATAACTCTTTGCTTGAATTATCAACTACAAGAGGCTAATTCTTCTCAACAAGGGCAGATTGCACGAAAAAATTCGAAGTCGCGTTTGACTATTCTAAAGGCGTTTTTGCTGCATTAAAGTTGACGTATCTAACGGCGAAATCTCAGGATTAGACCATTGCCTTTCCCATCACAACGAATGGCGTTTCAAATAAATGCAGACGCGCTCTGTCATCGGAATTGCACCTCCCCGGCCTTTGTGTGTGTGTGTGTGTGTGTGTGTGTGTGTGTGTGTGTGTTTGAGTGTGTGTGTATGAGTGTGTGTATGTGTGTGTGTATGTGAGTGTGTGTGTATGTGAGTGTGTGTGTGTGTGTGTGTGTATGTGTGTATGTATGTGTATGTGTGTGTATGTGTGTGAGTGTGTGTGTATGTGTGTGAGTGTGTGAATGTGTGTGAGTGTGTGAGTGTGTGTGTGTGTGTGCTGTCTGGGTCTAATGGCCGCACGTTTTGCAGGGTCAAAGTGGGACAGACCTGAAAACAGCTGGGTCGACTGGGGAGAGGAAACCTGAGCAAAACTGCTTCTTTCCCTCTGCACCCCAGGCCAGGGGCAAAAGGAAGGGGAAACAAAGAAGAGGCGATGACCCTCGCATGTTGACCAACCTCTATCAAAGGTCGAGGTTTCTGGGATGGACCCCAAAACAGCTGGGGCGCCTGCAGAGAGAAAGGAAACCTGAGCAAAACTTCTCCTCCCTCACTTCCCTCGGCAGTCAAAGCCAAAGGCAAGAGAGAGGGAAAGGAAGGAAGGGGGAGGTTGACACTTGCATGTTGACAGATTTCCTCTCGAGAGTCGAGGTTTCTGGAGAGGAGCGCTGAGGGATGTGGAGGAGGGAAGGGCAAGGGTAGAATGGAAACGCAATACATGTCCTGGTTGCCTACGGTGGAGGAGAAAGGTAACCCGAGTACAAGGTTATTCGTCAACTCAACTCTTGTGTCCTCTTTCTGCTGCTGTGAAGTTATAACCTCCACCCCTTCCCCCTCTACCTCGCTCATTTTTGTTTCTGTTGTTTCTCCTTTTCTTACTGTACGATGTATCACAAGCCGCTCCTTGGTAGGTCTGTCGCTTTAGAGTTTTGAATACTGAGCATGAAGAGAGAGAGAGAGAAGAGAGAGAGAGAGAGAGAGAGAGAGAGATGTATTCACTCGTGGAATGCATCTTTACTAATGGAGGGCATTATTTTGATTAGCTCATGAAACCTGAGTTGATGACATTAGAGATCGTAAATGCTCATTTTGGAGGTACGTAATGAGATATATGGCGTTCTTCTAGCTTGTTTATCAGCCACTGAAAACTTGCAATGCTTGTCTTTGCCCCACACCTTGACAGACAATGCTGTAGCGTCCATCTTGGGCTGATGGGCGTCATGGCAGTTCTTTCTCATTAATCACTGTCTGGCATTGTCCTGGTCTTGCATGACGAAGAATGTTTATGTTCCCACTTAAATCAATGCATGCTCCCATCAAGTTGCCTATTCTGCCGTCTGTATTATGTCGGTCCTCACTGTAGACGTACATACAGCTGTGACACAGCAAAACTCTTCATGTGATCTGCTACCGTCGGACTCGGAGAGGTGACGGTCCTTGCCAAGCTGCTGAGCGTCAATGCATGCTTGACTATGATGTAGGACTCTGGCGGGTCAAAGGTGCGCGAGAGGGATTAGGAGGAAAAAGTAAAGCTGCCAGAGTGGCGGTGAAAGGGATATCATTGTAAACTGATGAGATGTCATGACTCGGTTTTGCAACAGCATCGCATACGCTGGCTTTGAAAAAGGTGCATCGATATTGGAGCTGTGAAAGTAATTAGTACTTATGTATCTTTCCAGTACGAATAGGACTATTGCAAGAATTTTGGTAATCCCTGAGTATCTTTCCAGTACTAATAGAACTATAGCAAGAATTCTATTAATCCTTGAGTATCTTTTCAGTACTAATAGAACTATAACAAGAAATTTAATCCCTGTGTATTTTCTAGTACTAATAGGAATGTAGCAAACATTCTGTTTTCACGTACGGATCATTACCTGCGCAGCCTGATACTTTCTTGAACACGCCTTTCTTCCCAGTGTTGTCTTTCAAACGTCTCTCAATGTGCGCTGGAGACTGTAAGCGGGGCTCTGTGCAAAGTTTACAGTACTTGTACTTTGGGGGACATACTTCACGCTCTTTGGTGTTCACGGTGCGTAGCCGTGGGAAAGATTTTTTTCACACGGAAATGGGTGGGGCGGGGGGGGGGGGGAGGGGAGGGGGGGGGGGGGGGCTGGGAAATTCTATCTCCTCTGCAAGATGTATCTACCTGTGAAGATACAGCAATTCAGGTGAGACTTGGGCTGGTACTTTTTTTTCTTCTCAGTGTCATGATGTTGCGAACCCAGTTCTCCTTTCTACTGCATGGTCTCGAAGATCGTGTCATCTTTCACTCACTTTTGTCGCTGCCCTGTCGTGGGTATCACCGCACTCATGCTCCGTTACACATCGTATTTCTTGGCGTCGCTGCCCCACAACGAGAAATAATCCTTCGAGATGACTGCCATGGATGAATGAGGCTGAGCCTCTCCCATCCCTTTCACTGAGCCGGTTCACCAGTGCCCCTTTCAAAAAAGTACCTACGTCATTGTGAAAGTAGCTCTCGTTTTCTGGGGGTGTTTTCAAAAGGTTTGTCTGGTTCTTTTTTGACATCTCTTAAATCAACTGAGCGTGCTGGGGTGGAGCAGCACAAGTAGTCTTGGTGTTGGTCAGTCCTTTGTTCCCATGAAATTGCATCGCGACTAAAGCTATGCTAGGAATGTACGTTAGGAATGTATGGACGTCGTATCCGTCTCGCTTGTATTGGCATGTATTGCGTATTCAACGTTTTGCTAAGAAATTCCCTCACGACAGGCAGTGCCATCTGGTGGTACTATTTCAAAACACCCAAAGTCGATGGCAAGAGGGCAAGGATTCCAAAAGCTTTCTTTCCACCGTGAAGTCTGCCAAGTTTCTGTGAAGGAAGACTTGCTTCTTTCAATGGCGTTGACCCCAGCACTTCCAGACTGCTTGTCCTGCGGTTCCAGACATAATTCTTCTTCTCTGGCCTCGCATTCCCCACGTGGAGAGACAGACAGCGGTTATGGCTCTGCCTATGGAAGGTCGGAGGCCGCCTGGCCGTCACTTCAAAGGTATGGCCTGCGCCGGTGGCCAATTATTGGGGCCAGGGCAGGCAGGCAACAGGAAGTGGCTCGACGCGAATGGTGGATAGGGACGGAAGTGGAGCTCTCTTGCCTTCATGCCGCAGCCTCAAGCAGGTTTGGGGCATGAGTCATCCCCTCTTCTTCTTCCCTCTTCTCCTTCTCACAGACCTCCCCCTGCAGCCCCCCCCCCCCCCTTCCTCATCCCCTCTCCCCCTCATCATCTTGCACTTAGCCCGTTATCACCGTTGCATTCCTCTGCTACCAACTCCATATGCTCTGTTCTTAAAAATCATTTTGAGCCAATTTTCCAATTTCGAGACTTCAACCCTTTACTTATTATTTGTGTCACGACTCAAAGAGGTGGTAGGGCTTTAAGTCCGCTCCCGGTCCTGGACAATGCACCTTTAAGAGTTTTGCGGTGTCAGCACTTGCTAAGCTGCACCGTGTCGCACGTGCAATGCAAGCCGTCATGTGGCAGAACGTGCAAAACATTTCTTTTTGCGGGAATGAACCCTATATATAGGGTCGTGTATTTCGCTAAGGGGAGGAACTTTTGGAAACAAGACTTTTCGTCGGCCACTGTGTGTTGGTGCCGCGTCTCCGAGGGCCGCTGTGCCCGGTAGTAAGGCCTGGGTTTTGGCTTACCGGTCTGGTTGTGGGTGTGTGATTTCTTGCTGGGCGGTGTCTCAGGGGCCCGTTTGTGGCCAGTTGGCAAGGCCGGGTTTTGGTCTGCCGGTCTCTTTACTGGTATTGTAAAGAGGGGAAAAGTGTTCTTGGTGTCTCGTCGTCGGGCCTTTAACGGTGACATTGTGATGGTTCACAGGCTGATCTTCTTTGTAATTTAATCCCATGTTAGTCTTGCTGTGTCTGCGGGGGTCTGACGTCTGCTGACGAAGTCAGTGTCACTGACAGCGCCAAGCTTCGAGAAAGGCAAGTCCCTCATTCTTTTTCTTGTGTGCGCCTATAGTAGGGGTGCAGGGCCGTCACGGCCGATGGATTTGAACGTTGTGGACTCGTGTTGACGTTCATGAGGGGGTGACTTGCACTTTGAAGTGGTTTTGGAACATTGTAGGAATAATTGTAGTAATTAGAGGTTTTGGTTGTTTGTTCCTTGACAAGAATTGATGTGAACTTACTGGTGGAAAGTTTTAGCGGATTGCAATTGGTGTGTTGGGGTGATAATCATTGATGATTTGAGTTGAAAGTATTGTTTGTGCTTTGTGGAGCTTTTGTTGTAGATTTGTGCTGGAGTGTTCTGGCATATTGGTAGTTGTGGAGTGAGGTGTGAAATTATATTTGCGTTGACGGGTTCTTTCTTGTATTATGTTATGAAAGTATTGTTTGTGCTTTGGGGAGCTTGTTGTTTATTCTGTGGAGAGATTTTGTTGTAGGTCTGTGCTGGAGTGTTCTGGCATAATGGTGGTTGTGGAGTGAGGTGTGAAATTATATTTGCATTGACTGGTTCTTTCTTGTATTATGTTATTAAATTGTTATATTTGATTTATGTCTGGTGTGGCGTTGTTTTGAATAGTGTTAGGTTGTTGGACAATCAGGCGATTTCCCCTTAAGACATATATATCTGCACGGGACTGCTTTTACATCAGCAGTCAACCACCCGGGCCGTGACAATTTGCACTTCGTCTTTGTACAATGCCATAGTGTAATTGTGGATGTGACTATCTTTCGGAATTATTTAAAGTTTTTTCCCCAATTATTTTACGTAAAAATGCTTTCCTCGTTTGGAATTGAAGGGTAATATTGCATTACAATTCTCTCAAATTTTATTTTCGCATAACACCTGCAGTAGTATACCATTAATTCCAACAGCATTACATATTGTGCGTAATGTACCACATAGTCATACGGCTCGCTCGTATCTGTGGTTGCATGCTCTTGCTCGTAGGCCCATTCTAGTGCATGTGCACTCGTTTACAAAGAGGCGCATAGGCTGTCTTATCACCACGCCTTTTCTTGAACTCCTCAGGAAAGACTTTCAGTTTTCACGTCTTCTACAGGTCATCAACGCAATGCACGTGTTTTCTTTTCTGTACCTGATACCTCACCCCACTTCATCTAAACTCTCACCCACTCAACCCCCAGCCCTCCTCCACTCTACCCCTCTACCCTCTGCCGACCACCTACCCAGGCTGCAGACTCCCCAGACAGTGGAGTCATAAGCAAATTGGTTGCTATTCTTATCTCTCGCTTTCCCCTACCCGCTGTGCCAAGAAGTTATTAAGGCAAGACACGGGTCGAAAAGTTGGGAAAATTTCATATCTGGACGTTTTTGAGATAACATCAGTTTTGAGTAGTTCAAACACTTGCAAATGCCCCCACGTGTTTTTTTCGACCTGTCATTCGATAATTAGTTGAATAAAATGGCTTTGAAAAACATCACTCCTCGTAAAAAACGTTAAAAACGTCATTGATGCATCGTATTTTATGACTTTTGGAAAAATTGTAACTTTCGATCTATTCTACGAAGAGGTTCACGCCCGGTACCGTTGGAAAGCTCGTCTTTTCGATCGAGCACAGCAAGGGAAATAACTCCGCCAACTATAGTGGTCTATTTTTAGTTGATGATTTCAAACAGCGTACACAGGGTTGTTTGGAAACTCACTAGCCAATCATTGAGCTTAGAGAGGGAATTCCACTTGTTTCAACCAATCAGAGACTCCAAAGCGAGGATTCCCTGGCCCACAATGCATCGTAAACATGGCTGCCGCTTCAACGCTAATTCTCTCAGTTAGTTTATGTTTTGCACCAAATCGAATAAATTCGACTTCAATCAAACAATCAGAGAATGCCCATGAGTGAATAAACTCAACATTATGCCGCGACCGAAAAATAGTGGGCGAAGAGAGCAGCTTTCGGCTGCACGCACCTCGAAAATACTTCGCGGTCAAGGTCGAAAGTCTAGTTCTACTTCGTCAACGCCTGCGTTGACAGTGCTATCGCGATCGCTGCCTCCTCGTCCCTCCATCTCAACTGCCTCGATTCCGGAAGAAACTTCAAACGCATCGGCATCAAGGAGGAAGATACAGATGATGCAGGCAGAAGCGAAGCAGCCGATTGAAACCGATCATAAGTGGGTCAACGTGCACTTGACTTAGATCAGCTGAGTGAACTAATGAACGATGTTCTTTGCCCGAACTGTTTTCGGTCTGGTCTCACCTTCAGCATACTATACGATAAAAACAATGGCTTAGCCAGCAAACTTTGCTTGAAATGTGGAGCCTGTGATGCCAGAAGAATGAAGAAAGCTAATGTGGCAGCCTCTGTTCAGGCATAGCAACAGCGCCTACACTAAGTGGCTTCATGCCTTCAACTCAAGGCATCAGAAGAGGAGGCTTCAGGAGGAAGAAGAAGGGGAAACCTATGGTGCTGGAATGGCAAACTGACTTGTTGTTGACTCATTCACAGCATGTGTCTCTCTGAAGTTGCCTTTATTGACCTTGGCATTTCCTGTGTAGTAGTAGGGCTGATCCTTTCCTCTTGAGCATGAACTTTTCCATCCCTGCATTTTTTTGTACTGGGGACTGACTCACTGCACAAAACACTAAAAACTGGAAACTGTAAGTTCAGTTTCATTTTTTAGCATGTGTAGTCCTGCTGGATGAATGTATGAATAAATGAAACAAGTTTTAGCCATGATGGATAGTTTTAGAAGGACTTATGCATGACTAAAAGTTGTTTTTGCCATTTTCTCAAAATGTGTTTTTTTCATAGAGTTCAAATCAATTAATTACTCAAACTCATCACAGGATGATGATGATGACTTGTAATTTTGCAGGTATGTTACATGTATAATAATTTATGAACATACAGACACTTTTTGCTGTGAACTGATTATTTGGCCAGATATGATTTTTTTTCTTTGATGTTGAACCTACTTTATCTGCAATTCGGATATTGATGTGGAAGCAATAAGTACATTTTTTTTACTTTTTGCATTACAAACATAATCTTCTGTACATTTAAAGATAAAGAGTGTACAATTTTAATGCAAAAAGAATTTTCAAGAAATATCAAGTAGTTAAGAAGTTATAGAAATTTAAAAAGATACAGAAATTTGCATATTTTTGCATGTTAGGCGGCCATTTTGGATTACCCATAATTTTAATTACTGTCAAACTTTGATGTTTTGATTTACTGTTATGAGTTCTTTCATGCCAATGAAACAAAAAAATTTCAATAAACATATTTAAAAATTTCATGCTTCCTAGTAGTGTCTTGCCTTAAAGAAACATTTACATCAAAAGCATGGAACATCCAACCGTGCTCATTACAGTGCACTCACCGCAATTCATAGTCGAAACTGTTCCCTGATTTATTGGACGCGTTCAACGCCGAATGGGTGATGTTGACAAGTTCCCACTCGTTGCTGGCGAAGAAGCTGTTCATGTCTACAGTCACGTGGATTTGGACATTGGACACGTCGGTGTACCAGGTCCGGATTAACACCTTGCATATCTGGGTGTCGAAAGGGAACTTCTTCAAGTCGAGCTTGCAGATTGTCCTGAAGGTGTGGACGGGGTCCCACAGCACCAAACCGTCCGCTGTGGCGGAAGCCACGTCCTCGATGGAGCCCAGGAACATCATGGACATGTCCACGTTGTTCCTGACGACCAAGTCGGGCTTCCAGAACTTGTCGATGAGGAAGCGGACCATGTCGATGCCTCCGTATTGGGAGACGTTCCAAGTGAGCCTGATGTCCTTCCATTCCAGGTGGAGACGGCTGATGGTGGACATGGTCTGGGACATCTCGTCCAGTTCTAGAACTGCCATGGGAATGTAGGTGAGATTCACCCTGACGGCCCAGGGCGGATCCGACCACACGGAGCCCAGAGAAGCAAAGCGGGACACAAGAGTGTCGGCCAGCTTTTTCTGTGCGAGGTTGAATTGGTTTACAGCGTCATCCTGGCCCCAGGATGTTCTGAGAACCAAAATCAGGCTCCACACTGCAGTTGTAGAGAAAGAGAAAAGAGACATCTCTCCCTTTTTGCACACTTAACTGTTGCGCACTCGCTACTCCTGTCTCCTTGTCTTAATTCTCTAAATCTAAAAGTTTAAAATTCAGTCTGATGAAGTATGGCTTCTCCACCCATGCGAGTGAGTGGACCCTCACGCCCGAAAATGTTCACGACAGATTGCTTGCAGCCCACTTGTTGCAGCCTAACAGCCTGCTGGGAAATCTGCAGCGACCCATTGAGTAACTTGGCTTTATACAATGGCTCATCAAAAACCTCTGGCCGTCGGCTCGCAGAACTGCTTAAAGGTGCTCTAGCTGGGATTCGAGTGTGTGCGAATCACGACTTTCTATACTAAACGTGAGGTCTTCCCAACTCTTTTAAGCCTGCGTTTCGTGTCCTTATCATGAAAAACTGTGAAACTGATCCCTCAAGGAATTTAACTGTGTTCCTCAGAGTCAGTCATCACAAGGCTGAAGAAGACTTGGGAATGTGGTCGAAAGATTTGCTGAGAGAAACATGATTTCTGGAGAGAACAGTTTTGACATTTTTCGAAACGTCATCGCCTCGAGAGTTCACATTACCTCTTCGTGTCTTTATGTTGTATTTTCTTAAATGTCAGCTCTCTCTCTCTCTCTCACTCTCTCTCTCTCTCTCTTTGTCTCTCTCTCTCTCTATCTCTCTCTCTCTTCTCTCTCTCTCTCTCCTTCCTTCCTTACCTCCCTCCCTCCCCCCCCCTTCCTCCGCCATCTGTGTGTGTGTGTGTGTGTGTGTGTGTGAGAGAGAGAGAGAGAGAGAGAGAGAGAGACAGACAGACAGACAGACAGACAAGCAGACAGACAGACAGACAGACAGACTCACAGACAGACAGACAGACACACAGACAGACACACAGACAGACAGGAAGACAGACACA
>JAWQFJ010011221.1:0-2500 GCA_034096865.1 Theodoxus fluviatilis
GCGTAGGTTTTTTTCCCTTTGGCGGTGGCCATGTAAGGTAGTAGAAAACGAAGAATGATAGCGGAGAGAAACCTCAGCCCGCCCGGAACCGGCTGGAAGAGAACCCCTTTGCCAGGGGGTGATGAAGTGGTGGATGGCCAGCCTGCCTGCCTGCCTGCTTGCTTGCTCTGCTGAAGCGAGGTGGCCTGTCTCGCCGGAAAGACCGACTCCTTTCCAGAGGAAAAGAAGGAGGACCCAGTTTCCTCCATCTGTACGCCCCAGAAGTAGAGCGCCTGAGAGAGAGAGAATGTCAAGTCTCCAACCCTTTTCATCGTTGTGGTGATTTTCTCCCGAGTCACCGGCTGGAATGTCGGTGCACTCAAAACCCCCCCTCCCCCGGCCTCAACCCCTGTGTAAAGCGCATTAGGCGTGGGGTGTAGGCACGTGCAACCACGGCTCCACGGTTTCATCGAGAGGTCAGTTAAGTACATTTAGTTTATCATCTTGGCTCAGGGCAGACAATTTTCTTTTCCTTGATTGTTTTATTTCTCATTGCGAGTTTTGAATACTGAATTGATGATTGCTTGTGATTACATTTGATGAATTTTGTGGCGCTTGCCGCCCATTCCCCTTTCAAGGGTAATTGCATCCTGAATAATTAAACAACTTATTTTGGATTGATACTGTTTTTGCCATTACTTCATTGTCAGACAGTTTCCATCTATCGTTTGAGTGAGGGAATGAAGGTGCGTGCTTTGGTTCTTCAAGATTTCACCCCTAGACATTGAAACAAGCCATTTGATTTATTCAGTTGGGATAAGTTTAATTAAAGTAAAGAACGAGTACGTCACAGAGAAGTAGATACTATTGTGACAACACGAACTCGCGCATGAAAAAGCTTGGTGTGTTGTTTTTTTACGGCCAAATGAAAAATAGCGACTGTGCAAAACAATTTCACACACATAGAACATTTTATGAATTGTTTTTCAATGCATTTCTATGTTTAATCGTTTATCATTCGTAAATCTGCAAACAGTACAACTTGGGCGAGCTCAAGTGTATCTTTGAATATCCAAGTGTGACAAGGTGCACTTTTATGCCACTGTGACCCATCACCAGTTTTGTTCTTTTAGTGTTAGTTTTGTTTTAACATGAGTAAACTAAAAATTGTTATCAGGTATAATTATTTCCCCATACCAAGCGCCGTTAAGCACGTGCTCCCTGTGCCACTTTCTGCAGTCTTCCAGGACTCAGACGACCTCGGATGTCAAGCTTCGGCTCTCCGATATCCCGCCAACCTGCTGGCTTCTACCTTTTTTTCGCCCCACCCCTGTCCAGTTGCGATGTTCTCGCCCTCCGCTGTTGTCGCCGCCTGTGCCCCGTGCCGCATGCCCCATGCACCCGAGTGGTGTGAACTCTGATCACAGGGCTTATTCAAGGCATGGTCGCTTGTAGACTTTCTCTGCACTGGTGAAAGAGCCTGCTTGGCTCCGAGGGCTATTTTTGGACGAGGATCTCTTTGCTTCTTTTTTTTCTATACATTGCAATCAAGGCACTCTTTCCTTCTGACGTCATCCATGACATCATTAAACTGACCATGTGAATGAGTCTGCCATTGTGCTTTTGTATAACCGTGTTAGTATAAGATTAAATTGTAATACTGTGAAAGCTTATTGCTATTTGTTTTTTTCCAAACATATCGAATCTATCCCCTTTTCAACCTCTCCCTATTTTCATATTTCGTTTCCTCCGTGCACTCGGTTACACAAGCTTAGCCTTAGATAGCATTTAAAGGCTCATAGGCCCGCATTGGGCAACTTCACATGGATGGACTGACTGGGTGGAGCTCCTCTCATCAGGTAAATCCAAATCCGATGGTCAGTTTTGAAGACTTTAATTAGTTCACTTGTCACTTAACAGCAAACGAAATCCACGGGGCACCAGTGTCTTGGCATTAGTGCTTGCTCTCACCTCTAAACATACGCCACCCACTAAACTCAACTCTAGAGGACTACTTCATTTGGAGGACTCGTTGCACTGCAGTATTCTGCTGTTGTGTCCGCTGGATTATTGCTGCACACACTAGCAGAGAACCTGGAAAATTCTAAAATGATCAAAAAATTTCCAGCACTTTACAGCACAAGACACTAGGGCCATGCACATACTGTTCATTAATGCATCTCCAAATCCACAGAGAGCTATGATCTAGTGTGTCCTTGCAGCTGCACTACCACAGAGAGAACTAGACACCTAATAATAAATTGATCAATGTAGGATGCACTTACCGGCATAAAGGATTCATCAGGTCGAGAGTTGTACTTATCGTGACAGTTAAAACGTTCGTCCAAACCTCTAGACATCGTGAACTTTGTGTTGATGTCTTCAGTCAACTGCAAGAGGCCCATATCGTGTCAGTGACACACAATCATCAAAATAACAGGAAAGAATCGTCTTCATAGCCATTACCACATTACCCCAGCACCGCGACTTCTGATTCCAGTAGAGCTTTTCAACATGGCAT
>JAWQFJ010011221.1:12500-15000 GCA_034096865.1 Theodoxus fluviatilis
TTGTCTTTGGCATCCAATTTGATAACACCGTCCCACATTTGAACGTTCTAGTCGACTAAAATTTGCTCAATAACTGCGACGTTGAAAATGTGGGTAATGCAGACGGCGTGATTTTTGACGTTTACTTAATGAAAGTAACCATTCATCACCGCACACCACCAGTGACATTTACATTTGGTCATTATGAAGATGTGGAGAGTAGCAGTCCTCACACCCGATTGCCCATAGGGAAAAAGGTCGGCTAGGGCAACACTGTACAAGTGAGCATGCGAATCTGAAATATCTGGTCGGAAAGCAAGTAAGAGATGCGTAGAGAATGAAATTAGGATGAGGATTAAAGAGATCGTTTGAGAATTGTCAGGTGTAGTATACGAGTAAGGTACTCTTTGTTCATGTATAGTATTAGTTGTTAGTGTATACGTTGAACTGGAACTATACATAGACTTCAGGGATGGATGGATGGATGGATGGATGGATGGATGGATGGATGGATGGATGGAAGGATGGAAGGATGGATGGATGGATGGATGGATGGATGGATGGATGGATGGATGGATGGATGGATGGATGGATGGATGGATGGATGGATGGATGGATGGATGGAAGGATGGATGGATGGATGGATTAATGGATGGATGGATGGATGGATGGATGGATGGGGTTTAAGGGCCTATCAGCCTTGTAGGTCATGTAAGGCCACAGCGTCGATAAACACCCACTTTATCAATACATAAGAATGCCTCACGACAGTGGATTCTGGTGTGATTCACTTAGCAGTCACACAAAACACTCTCGGAACTATGGGATAGGTTCAAGGTCTACTGCCCATCAGCCCGCGTGAGCTAAGCAAGACCTGCAATCACGAAATATCACAGAAACCTTTAGAGCATAATTAAAATATCGATTTCTCTTGTGATCTCCTACGAAGGAGTTAGGGATGGATGGATGGAGCCCAAGGGCCCATCAGCCGTGAAGACCACACAAGGCTATAGCCGCGTTCAACGAGATAAATTTTTGAATTAGAAGATTACCTCAGAAGAGACTTCTATGAGCTTTGGAGAGGGAAGCATATGTATGAACGTGTTCTGTATCATTCTGAAAACCACGTTGCCTGTCCCTCTACATTGTTTTCTTAAGCTTTACACCTACACAGACGTACACGAGTGAGTGTAATTCACTTTTTCATCGAAATAAATTGTTTTTAAAATTAAGAACCAGACCTTGCAGGTATCATGATTCAAGGATCTTCAAACATATGATTCTCAAACACTGGCCCACCATCACCGTCGTTCTTGTGGATCTTGCAAGTGTAGGTCACGTAGAGAGACACCATTTCCTCTCCCTGGTATCAAAGTTTTTCAACTCGTCGAATCTGCAGAGCTCTGAGTGCAGCATTGTAGGCCTACTTATGCATGCTTATGCGGTCAGAACTCTCGTGGTTTGGACTGAGTGAAGACCCACCGCGTCTCACAACGCGATTCGTAACAGGCAAATAACTAGGGAACTCTAGCCTGCACCTGCTCTTACTCAACTCGCGTGATTTTATAGTCAGTGGCTTCACACATCCTACAATGGCTGCCCGGCCTTCACTCGCCATACGTTGCATCCTGTGTGGTTAGGAAAAATAGCTTTGTGCAATGTATGGGTTCCCAATGGCGAAGCATTGAAACTTTGTCCGGTCCATGCAGATCCTGAAAAGACTTTTTCACCGGTTTGTCACGATTGAAATGTAAATACAATACGAGTACAAAGGCATAATTGGACAATTTGATCGATACAGTTTGAATTACAGGCGCCATGGAGCGTTTCTGCTCGAAGAAACTTCCAATTGATATGAATTAATGCTGTGTACTCCCTTTTCGTCACAGAAAAGCTACGCGGCCTGTCAGCCAATCCGATGCGTACTACTTTGCAGAAATACAAGGATTCAAAAGCGTGCACTGCATCGTAGTGTGATGGCATGCTTAGAACCCAGGGTCACCACCAAGGAGTGCATGATTTTAAAGAGATTCTTCTCTACCCGTATGTATAGCACACATGAATAAGTGAAAACTCCACGTCTGGACTAAGGTCGTTGTTCCCAAAGCAATAGTTTCCAGAGCAACGGCGTCCACACCATCGCTGACACTCCATCACATCGAAATTTCAACAGCAATCGAACTGTCGCTGACATTGCATCACTTTGACGAGTCCAAACGAATGGAGCCGACGCTTACACGCCATCGTGTTAAGAACACATTGGTCCGCCGCCTGTTTGATGTGAAGTGGCTGCCTTGGTGTGTGTGGCACCGACAGAATTCTTACCTGCAGCCAGTATGGTATCTAGTGAATCTCGCTGAGGTCTTTTGACTGTGCGTCTTGGACATGTCTGTCACTCCTTCAGGTGTCAGATGCTAGTACAGAATGAATCGTGACCCATTGATCAAGGGGTAAAGTATAAAACGGTTCGAGTCCCAGATATTGTGGTGAAAATATGTAAGTATAAAAACGAACGTAAGGT
>JAWQFJ010011222.1:0-5000 GCA_034096865.1 Theodoxus fluviatilis
AGCAACGCGCGAGCGGTGTGGTGCTCAGGGCCTGCAGTCCTGTCACCAACTGTCAAAACGGGATAAGAAGGGCAACTTTTGCTGGGCTGTGTCATCGCCAGTGACAAGCAGCTACCCGACAGACTCCAACGAGATTTCTATGCTCGTTTTGATCTGCAAGAACAGCTGGCTAAAAACCTGGGTGTCCGACGCTCACGGGCCCCCTGACCCGGCCCGGTTAGCGCTCCTCACTCTACCCACTTATAGAAACAGCAACAGCAGGAAGCGGCATGGTCCGCGGAGTGTCCTCCTCAACTGAGTCAAACACTGCTCCGAAAGCATGGCTGTGTCCCGGCGTCTTCACTGCAGTGCCTTCAACTCCTCCACTTGAGAACTAAGTCTGAATGCCGTCCCCCTCTGGCTTCAAACGCTCCACACGTCGGCGGGGTAGCTATAATTCCGCTCTACCTCGTTGACTACTCTGCTGGCTACCGTTCACCTCTTGCACGTGCCTTGACCCTCTGTGGTGGTGATGAATGGTCTCTCGGAGCGAAACCGTGATGATTGGATCAGGATGCTCGCTTGTCAGTTAGCAGTTTGCATACCGGACCAATCGGTACTTTGTTCGACTGACGGCCGTCGGCTGATGTCCATCCCCTTCCGTCCTCCACATCTCGTTATCGTCGCCTCGACAACCACCGAACGTAGTATGACCCGAACGAGCCTCTTTCGGTTGTGAGGACTTACGCGTGTGCGATCAGTCGAGTTCGCTGACTGTTTTAAATCACCCATTACCGTTCCTCTCAGAATACATGCTTTTTGAATACACAGGTGAGCGTAATCTCATGCTGGCTGCGCCTACGTGAAACGTTTCCAATGTCCTCATCTCCATTCCTTTTGACCTGTATCCCTAGTGTGTGGGTGGGCCTGTGATGGGCTTTCTCCTTGCGTCTTTCACTCCCATAGGCCAGGTGAGTTAAGATTCAATATTACGATACGCTCACCTGCCCGCAAGATACCCCTCATCTGAACACTGGCCCCCCCGGGGTGCGTGCTGGTCCCCTCTCCTCTACTGCCTCTACACGACTACGCTGCGTGTACACCCGAATGGCACGAGTCCCTGTGCAGCTCATCATCAATTCGCGCGGACGAGCACTGGTAACGAGTCGAAGGTGCGATCCATCCAACAGCGACGAAATCCCACTAACCGCCGGGAGTCAAGACTGCTTGGTGTCCGTTTAGAGTGATGGTGAGAACAGTCTTGGAGCGTCTCGACACACCAAATCCACCCTAAGACACACATCTAGAGATTGACACTTTCATGTGTCGACCTGAGGAAGGGAAGTATCCCTACCCCGCCATCGATTCCACTGAGTGTGTATTCGGTCGGCCAGGCTCATGGAGGTCCCTGACTGTTGTTCGGGCCTTTCTCCGGGGCATCGCGTCATTCTCCTCCGACGGCTCACGTTGGGGGGGGCAAACAACATTGACGCAATCCATAAGAGTTCGGCCCAGCAGCGGTCCTCCATCTGTGTGTGGTTCGGAGGGGCCACTCAACAGCAGAAAGACAAGCTGGAGCGTGTCGTGCACGCTGCTGGCAGGATCATTGGCCGTGATCTGCCCTCCCTAGCCTCTATCTACGCCCAGCGCATAGTGCGCAAGTCCCGTAAGATTGTGGCGGACCCCTCCCACCCTGCTTGCTCCCTCTTCCAGCTCCTTCCCTCTGGCCGTCGTTTCAGGTCCCTCAAAACGCGCACATGCCGTTTTCAGAACTCGTTCTTTCCCACGGCGGTGACGGAGCTCAACGCTGTCCAGAACCTCCCCAGGCAGCTTTGCCGCCGCTGATCCTGTCGGCGGTGCGCACACACTTCTCCACATCTATGACAGTGCCACTTTCTCTTTTGTGCTTCCTCTGGGTTATATGGACTGCTTCTGAGTGTGGTTGGGGGTGGGGGGAGGGGTGGGGGAGGGGGTGGGGGTGGGGAAGGGTTGGTCTTCTTGTAGTTGCGCAGGGTTGTTTTTGTATTGTTCTATTGTATTCTTTTGTGTGGTGACGGGGGGTGGGATGGGGGTGGGGGGGTGGGGGGGTACGTCTTAGTGGTCTTGTCTCTGTTCATATGTATTATTTATTGTCACTTAAAAGGGGGGTGGGTGGGTGGGTGTATCATCTTAGTTTGTTCCTCTTTTGTCAACAGTTCTTAAATAGTAACTTTAATTGTTCATTGTATATTGCCCCATTTACCAGTTAATCCTTTGGTTTCAGGTGCAGTCTTATCTCTTGTCTGTGTGCAGCTGCGTGAGTGAGGTACATCGGGAAATGTCCATGTTTTTTGCATAAACGGCGTGTTAGGGTGTGTAAGCGATGCGTGTGTTTGGCTTTTTGTTTTGTTTCTTTTTTAGCCTTCATCACTTAGTTTTCCTCGTGCTCGTTTTTTAAATGATGTCACTTGGCGCAATAAATTACTGTGTACTGTGTACTGTGTACAGTGTTGCCAGTGATGTGGCAGAGTAGCTCTCCTGACGCGGCCATAGCCTGCCTGTCTTGGGGGTGAGGTCACGAGGTTTGAACGAGGTTGCCCCAAGGAGGGCAGACAATCCCACACAGAGTTCGTGTGTAAGTGTTCCACACGATGCTGCACCAGCCTGCACTGGGGTTGTTGGCCACGGGCTGGATGTACTCTACGTCGTTGTGTTGTCCTCTTGCCCCGAACCACTCACGCCGGCCCAATCCTATTTAGCTTCCCACCCATCTCCTCTCTAGTTCTCTTGGCCTCTCACTCTCATCGCCCCCCTACCACCCTTCACCCCCCACCCCACCATCTTAGTTCCTACATCTTCCTGACTCGGTCACTTTCCATCTGTGTCGCCATCTCCTTCCCTTTCCCCCCGCTCCTGTCGTGTTACGTTCATGCGTGCCAGTCAGGAGTGAACCAGGAAATAAACCTAATAGCAACAAGTAGACCATGTAACAGCTTTGTTGCAAAGCTTGTTTGTCGTTTATACTCTACTCTAAGCTGCTTTCTTTTCATTGCTTGTCACATGACCTCGATCTCTGGTCCAATAAGCACATCGTTAACATAGGAGAAGGACAATTGTAATGGCCATGTCTTTCAACGCATCACACACCACACAACAACTCAAGCACCGACGCCACACACACACGGCACACACAGGTACACACGCGGCACAGCACACACACACACACACACACACACAACTATTGTTCATAAACGGTTAGAAACCATACGTTGGCGTTCACATGGTGGCATTCTCACAATGAGTTTGACAGTTTCTTGGGGTACTTTGTACAGTAATCTGTGGTTTACTTCGTAGCAGAAAAAGATGACTTTAGCGGCATTGAGAGGTATTCACAGGAGTAGACGTCCCGTCTAGTCCGCCGGGATTGGACACACAGATCCTCCTGCCGCCGGGTGCACGCGTCCTTGGCCGCTAATCCGACAGCAGTCTGCTGGGCTACGGAGTCCCATGCGGGAATGGCAGTCCGCCTGAAGCTGGGTCATCTTCCAGAAGGGCTTGTCATCGGTCCGCTTCATCGGATTCCACTCAGACTGAGAGAGGCCTCTTTGCATCCTTTTCTCCAGGTACTTTATGCAAAGCTGTTGCCTCCATAGTTTTAGTGTACAACTCCTCATTCTTTGATGTCTTAGTGTATTACTGATTTTTCTTTGCGCAAAGGTAAAACCATCAAAAGTCGACGCCCAGCGAACGGTCATTGACATAACAGATGGAGAAATTATAAAAAGATCATTACTCGTGCATCTTCCTGGACAATTTTCTCTAAGTAAGTGAAACATTGCTGCTGATGCCTCTTTAATAGGTGCATTTTCCCGACTAGGTTCGATGTGGTTCCACACTTATTTTAACTCGTCCATGTGGCAGTGCATAAAATGTCAGGTCATCCTCTCGCTGCCAAGATTCTGTCAACACCTGCCATCAAACCACGCCAGCTATGTGTCAGCCGTACGTTTACGAGGATGGCATCGAAAACTTGCAACAATTCTCACAGCAAACTGTCCCAGGTTTTGCATTCCACGAGCCAGCAAAGTTGCCTTTTTTTGCGCTGAAATGCCAAGATTCTTTGAGTGCGCGTTCTCCAGTCAGTGTTTTTGATGCGTCGGCGACATTCGTCAGCAATAGCAAGTCTGATCTTGGCAGTGTTCCAAGAGTATTCAGTTTCGCTCCTGTCTGCATCAAAAGACATTTCCGCAGACTTTTGGATGGGTTGACAAGCGTCTCTTTGAAAGTTTTATCGAGGCATCGTCGTTGTAAAGTCAAATTACCCAGAGAGCTGTCGGGAGGTACAGGAAGTTCATATTTATGGCTACACATCTCGAACATGGAAAGACAGCAAAAGCAAAACTTTATTTGCATATCCATTGATGTTCAAGGATTGCGTGTAAATAAACCTTCCTTCCTGTCATCCCTGAAAGTAGATGTAAAGACCTTTCCTCTTTGACTAAAATACACGTCATAGGAAAATCTCATTCGTGCCCACTTTTCCGACAAACAATTTTTGAAACAATCGTCTGCGTGTCGAATTTTAAAATAAATATTTGGTCTTTAAGCATCTCTAATGATCTCTGCATTCCTTTAGGTAAAACTTCATATCATTCTTTCTATTCATTCATCCGTCTATTCGTTCGCCCGTCTGTCTGTCTGCCCGCCTGTCTCTCTATCCGTCTGTCTGTATGCACGTATGTCTGTCTGCGGGCCTGTCTATCTATCCGTCTGTCTGTATGCGTGCACATGTATGTCTGCCGGCCTGCCGTCCGTCCGTCTGCGCTTCCACCCGTCCTCCGCTCGTCCAGCCGTCTGTTTTTCTGTACAAATGTATGTCTGTCTGTCTGCCTTTCTGTACAAATGTATGTCTGTCTGTCTGTTTTTCTGTACAAATGTCTGTCTGTCTGTCTGCCTTTCTGTACAAATGTCTGTCTGTCTGTCTGCCTTTCTGTACAAATGTCTGTCTGTCTGTCTGCCTTTCTGTACAAATGTATGTCTGT
>JAWQFJ010011222.1:12500-15000 GCA_034096865.1 Theodoxus fluviatilis
GTGTGTGCGGATGTTTGCACGCTCACATGTACATACGCATGTGGTCCCACGTGCATGCTTTGAAGTGCACTTAGGCTGACAAGATAATTGGAACTGTTAAGTCATGAGGTCATAATATACCCAATTTTTCAACTGTAAAATAGCGTTACGCGACTACCTGACGTCGTATGTAATGCACTAGCAAAGCATTTTAACATCTACATTGCCTCTCATCAAGTGCAAGAACTTTGCAGCAAAATATTATTAGTTGCCGAATTTAGCAACCATCTGGCCCGCCTGCAGTGATGAATGGATCGATGACAGCCTGAATCTATGTCTGCTTGGTAGAAGGTGGGTCAAATCAAGTACTTTTAGAACGAAGGCAGAGCAATGCCAACTCGGAAAGACCAATCAAAGCCAATCGTGATCTGGAACATCGACACGTGCAAGACCCAAGGTAGCATCGCGGTTGACAGAAAAGAGCTGGTACGAGATCTCAGCAGGTTAGGGATCAAGAGCGATTGGAGGTCAACCAGAAGATTTGGTTTTGGTGCTCCCCAAACGTTGTCAATCCTTTTCGCCTCTCTTCTGCTTTAGTCACACTGAGGTCATTTGTGTTTTGTCAGATCCTTTTTTCTGTCCTTCGCAGAGAATCTGGTTGTGTGTACGTCCGGAATGCTCATAGGAATTCTCCATAGCTTGTAAAGTGTTTGATCCAACTTGGCCTTGCACACGCACACCAGATTCAAAGTAATAGCTACGGAGTGGTAAATGTCCCTCCCTTACTCCCAACCTAGACAAAAGACACATCCAGTAAAAGAACCTGGAATGGCTTCAAGGAGGAAAAAAGAGGCAAAATTAATTTCCAATACCAAGGGGACAGAAGACAGAAGACGGCCCTAAAAAGAAGAGACCCTACATTACTGGCGTTTGGCACTTTTACTTCCAGACAACGCAGAGTCGATCTCACCTGGCCTTGACTGCTAGTGCCATCCCATTCCAACCCTAACCTTCGCTCCTCGCTCTCAAAGTGTCGGTCCTCGACTACAGACGACGTGTCTTAGACTCTCAGAAATTGCCAATGTGAGAAAGAAGCTCTTGACTCTGGTCGATTCCAAGAGGAAAGATTCCACTGCGACAACCACCGTCTGACGGCCGTAGATCTTTGGCTTCACTACAGGCAGTTGTGTCTGGGCTTGAGGTAATAGCGCCTAGAGCCATAACTTGTAAACTGGCTCTGGTGGACGTATGGAACTGCTTCAAGAGAGAAAATCTCCCCTGCAACAAACAATGTCTGCAGTAGATCGTTGGCTTCACTACAGATGGTTCGGTTTGGACTTATGGGAATAGGGACTAGAGCCACAGCTTGTAGTTTGTCAGCAGACTTATGATGCACTGCTTGAAGAAAGAAGATTTTTACTGCAAAAACATATCTGTATGTCGTAGATCATTGGTTCTATTACAGGTGGTTCTGTATGGGCTTGTGGGAATAGGAAGCAGAGCCACACTTTGTAGATTGGGTCCGATGGACGTATGGGAGACTCCTTCGAGAAATAGGGATTTTCCTACAACATCTGCTATCTGTACGTCGTGGATCTTTGGCTCCGCTACAGTTGGTTCTGTCGAGGCTTGTGGGAATAGAAACTGGGGCCGCAGCTTGTAGATTATCTCTGAGGGACATATGAGACACTGCCGCTAGAAAGACAACCTTATCTGCCGTAGATCTTTAGCCCTACATCAGACAGACATTCCTCTCTGGGCTTGTGAAAATAGCGACTGGGTCGTATATTGCAGCTTTTTTGTTGCAGACGTATGGTGCAGCGTAGTGCAGTTGCTGTGAAGCACCAGTAAATTTCCAAAGGAATGAATAAAGTCCGTCCGTCCATCCGTCCGTCCGTCCATCCATCCGTCCGTCCGTCCTTGACTGGCAAAGAGAGCAGTATCTACTGAAACAGGAGGTTGTTCTCCATCACTGTATATGTGCCGTTTTATTTTATCCTTGATTGGACACGATGTTCTTCGTATACAACACAGGGTGATTGTACCTTGCACATCGTGATTCAGAAAACGCTTCTCTAATGAACAAGAGCGGTGTGGAATACAGCGGTAGAGGGAGGCCAAAATGATCCCCTTCTGCCAGGAAAAAAACACCATTTTCAGCGATAGGTAGGTCATCCTTGCTTGAAGATGATAATCGGGCATTGTCATAATTCAGAAAACATGTATGTGATTGGCCAATGATTTTAGAGAGTGCTAGTCGTGAAAGGGGACCAAGAGGGACCAACACACAAGGAGGACGTCATTTTCAGTGCAGGTTTGTTGTCCATGGTTGATCTATGAGGGAAGTACCCACTGCAGTTGACAACAAGAGCCTAGTATCTCCGGTGGACGAGATAGATCCACCACAGAAAGTAACACCTTCAGGAGGAAGTAGTCGTAGAGGAAGTGGGCAGCCGTGGCGGATGTATCTGTCTGTGACTGGCAATGAAGAAAGGTTTCATTACCATGCGTTGGATAGGTG
>JAWQFJ010011222.1:25000-33287 GCA_034096865.1 Theodoxus fluviatilis
CCCTGAAACGTACAGTCTACGACGTATGTATTAACGCATTCTTTGGCAAGACTGAATTGCGTTGAAACCAAACCTAAAGATTCGTCGTGTGCAGATTCTGAAAAGTTGGATCGTTGCAGACGGCAGCGTCACGTACGCTTGAGAGACCTTTCGACAGGTCTTGGACGGTCATAACTGGTCAAACGACGACTTCGAATACAAAGAGCCATTTTTTCAGCAGAAATGGGTTGCTTCACAATAAAACCTCCACATTTCTCAGATTCAAACTCGAAGCATGTGACGTCGATGCAGACATCAGCACCGTGTTTGTCTGAGTAAGCTTGTATAAACCAGTCTTGGGCGGTCAAATATGGATGGAGGCGTGGTCAACCTACGTCTAGCACACACGGAACTCCTCAGCAGGACTGGGTCGCATCCAAACAGCCTGCCAACGTGTCAGACGTCAGTTTGGAGAGAGTGACGTTGGTGCAGACATCGTTGTTATGAAGCCCGGAGTGACCACTCCACTGACCTTACGTGGTCAAAATTGGCCGGAGACGTGGGCAGCGGTGCGTATCCAGTAGTGGTCAGACGCGAGGGTCGTGAGCGTCAATACTTTCCTCGCAACTTTGGCCACTGGTCAACTGTGTGTCCCCATATTCAATGAACATCTAGAGCCTAATTGCCATGTCTGACCTAGACTGTCAGTCGGACAAGTCTATACCCACTGAGTGCTGCATTGTCAGCAGGAAAGAGACGCGAGCTGGCATTCCCGTGTGGGAGGACGAGGAAGTGAGAGAGCGGGAGGTGAGTCGGGTGCAGGGCAAAGGTTCGGACGCCATATCAGCAAGAAAGAGTGCTCGCTCAGTATTTCAGTGACTGAAGATGACATTGCGAAGTGGAAATTAGGATTTTTGCAAAAGCCACGGAGTAATTAAAGAAAAGCACAATATTTCAAATAAAAACTAAACTTGAGAAACACATACAGAAAAATGGGTACAGAGGGACAAGGGAATGAATGCGACAGTCAAGATGGCTAAGTTGGCGCCGAATGAGACTATAGTTTTTTTAAAGCTTTGGAAGCAAACCATCACACAAATGCAGACAAATAAATGTCATCTCATTTTAATTTGTGTCAATGACGAACAAGAGTCTTGTAGGAGCCATGACAGCGTGTTTTTCTACAAGCCCAACTTCTGACAACAGAAGAATTCATGGTTCTGATAAGTGTAAACAATTCTTTCGCCTGACTAGTTGTAAATAGAACAACACAAATACACCCACATGAACGCTTGACAGCATCGACTACGATATGATAAATAAAAATCTGCATGAGTGGAAAGTCAACTTAAGGTCATGCGCTCAAGAACACACACACACGCGCGCGCACACACACACGCACACACACGCACACACACGCATGCATGCACGCAAACACACACACACATGCACACACGCACTCATGCACCAACGCACGCACGCACACACGCACGCGCACACGCGCGCGCACGCACACACACACACACACACCCCGACCGATGTTTCATTATTTTTCTCCTTATGTAATCAGTATGCCAAGTATGCATGCACACGAGTAATAGGTGCCAGGTAAAAAGAGGATGCTTGCAATCAATATTTGTGCGTCAGCATGAGGTACTTCCGCCGCTGTACATGTTGACACGAAACAGTATTTCAGCTTGCCTGAGGCATTTCATTCGTTTTCTCGGAAGCATTTGGGATGTTACAAATTTGCCACACTTTAACATTTTTCTTCGATTTTAATTTTGCTGTTGTTGCGAAATTCTATAAAGCCTTCATTTGTATGTCATCTTTATGACGGGGCACAGTGAAAGCACATTTCATGAAGAAATCTCAGTCTGTGGAATCGGTTTGCTTCTAGGAACTGACAGAAAAAGAACCTTTTTATCAAGAAAATCCCTGTCATCTGAAAAAAGACAAGAGATGATCATCATTAAACACGGCAATAAATGCCAACATGGATTAGTCTATCCAGATCCCGAAATCGAATTTTCTTCGTAATTGCCCTGATTGAATACAAATATTCTCCGTTTTTTGCCTTTCATCTTCAGGCGTCCGCCTGATATCCAGACTTGGCACTCGACTGATGAAAATCGATAGCCGGTTTGAGGGTCGGGAGCTCATAACCACAAACCCTCATTGACAATTTCTCCTTCCATCATTATCTGCGTTGCGAAAAACACTTTCTCGCCTGGGAACAAACAAGCAAATAACACAGGCACTCCTCTGTCTTTTTACGGGATCGCAACTGCCTACAACGTTCTAATCTTCCAGCTTCGCACGAAGCAATGGAGTTTGCCACGTGGAGATCAGAGGCCGCCTCAATCTCATCCATTCGTGGAGGAAAACTACCAATCAGTGTCGAGGAAACCGCAGTTTCTTGCAGAATGGACGTTCTACCCGTCGCTTTAATGACAGGTCTTCATCGGAGGGGATCTCCATGACAAGTTTACGAACTTCCCGCCCAAAACGGGGATCGGCGTTGGTTGTGGAAGTTTCTTAACATTATTATGAAGAATCCATACACGGAAAACTCATTATCTTGATGCGTGTATATATCATGAATGAAACTTGTATTCTCAAGAGTAGTGACAGAAAACTTAAAAAGACGGCCCAACTACAGAACCTGAAATATTTTGCTCTGTTTTCTTAGGCCTTCATAACCTTTAAGAGCTGATGATGCAAACTTGGTGTTTATCTTTCAAATACTTCTTGAATAACAAAGGTCATACGTGACTAAACTATTGATTACTGCAAAATCAAATTATTTAGAATCATGCGCTAGTTATGGCGTGAGAAGAGAGATACGATAAGATACAATACGATACGAACGATTTTATTCAAGGCCAATCGCTTTTGAATACAGGTGAGCACAAGTGGTGCGCGACTGGTGGAATATATGATCATTCCATCGCTTCATGCTTGCTAGATTTATGACCGTTCTGTCCTAACTTTGTACTGGTAAAATACATGTTAAGTGCAGTCACTTTCTATTGGAGATCATTTCTTTCAGTCGCGGCATAGAAAATATACGTCGATATGGCTCGATCTTGTTTAACGTAGATAATCGTATGCGTTGCAGTCTAACAGGATACATTTTCTCTCCTCAACCATATTACAAAAAGGGCAAGTAACTTATACCGTTTCATTGCATATGTAACACTGATTATTCGTTAGCTATTTTTCATGCCTAGTCGAATTCGAATAAAGGTGCATCTGAACTTTTTTGTAGTAAGGAAGCTCAGGTATCGTTCCTGGCTGGGTGTATTTTTGGAGGAGGTATACCACGAAAACATATGCTTATTTCCGTCTCCCTCCTCCTATGACTGAAGACAGCAATCTTGTTCATACTTGTTTTAATTACTGTAAGAATCGTTTTACGTTACTGTAGATGTTTATGTTTATTCATGTAACAAGGCATTGTGGGACTTCCGCCATGTGACGTCAGCAATAAAGAAAAAGGACGTTCAGCAACCGGAAGCAGTTTGTTTTATTCCTGAATGCCTGCACCTCTGTGAACATTTCTACATGGTGTCAGAAGCGGGATAAGTGCCCATGTTCAAGCAAGTACTATAAACTTTATGATTTTGATTCAAAGTTGAGTCATCGCACGTTGAATACCTTAATCTTTTCGTCCTCCGACACGTGCAAGCTGTGTAGGCGAGGATTACCGAGGCTCAGCGCATTCTGATCAGTTTATTCCTTCCGTCCTCCGACACTTGCAAGCTGTGTAGGCGAGGTGTGGCACAGTGGTTACTGTTTTTCTGAAAGCTCTGTATGTGGCACAGTGGTACTGATTCCTCCTGATCATCATGGAGTGTTTGCGCAAACCAGAACCTTTGTCCTTTGAAGGCAATGTGGCTGAAAATTGGCGACATTTTGAATCTGACTTCGACATATTCATAGAGGCAGCATATGGCGACAAGGATGATAGACCCAAGTCGTACATCCTGTTCAATTTGGCTGGCAGAGAGGTAATCGAAAAAGCTAAAACTTTCACTTATGCTGTTGAAGTGAAGAACGATGCTGGTGCTGTCAATCAGGCTGCTGCAAACCGAGAAAATGTGGTAGTGTTGAAGAAGTAATTTCAAGAACTTTGCAATCCCCTGACAAATGTGATCCTTGAAAGACACAAGTTCAACACCAGACCTCAGGAAGCAACAGAACCTGTCCAGAACTTCATCATGGCATTGAAAATTCTTGCAGAGACATGTGAATATGGAACTCTGAAAGACTCCTTGATCCGAGACAGAATTGTTTGTGGAGTGACGTCATAAACCCTGTGGAAACAACTGCTGAAAGAAAGAGAGCTGACTCTCCACAAAGCCATCCAAATGGCGCAGATCCACGAATTATCAGAGAAGAGCAGCAAACAGGCTTCATCACTAGAAGAGGTGAATGCAGTTGACAGCAAGATCAAAGTCCAAGGTCCTCGAGATGATGTCAAGCCATACAACTACTGTGGACGCACTCATGCGCGTAAAAAGATCTCTGTCCTGCTTTCGGCAAGACATGCGCATCTTGTCACAAAGCGAATCATTTTGCACGAGTCTGCAAATCAACACGTAAGAACGCCAACGGCACAAACAACGTCAACACCATCGACGATGAACAAAGTGATGTCGAAGCTTACGATACCCACACCATCGCATCAACACAGTGCCGCAATGAAATTCACTGCACAGTGTCCATTAATGCACAGAACTTGAAGCTGAAGATAGACACTGGTGCAAAATGCAACGTACTTCCCCTTGAGCAAGCAAGTGAAAAAGAAAGAGACTACATATCAACAAAGCACGTGCTGTGAACTTGGTTGCTTACGGCGGCGAGAGATTTTCGACTCTGGGCAATGTTGATCTGCGCTGCAAGATAGGGAACTCGACACAGTGGATCACATTCCAAGTCATCAACAGACAGGCAACTCCCCTGTTAGGCCTGAACGACGCATTGAGATTGAGGCTGATCGAACTGGACAAGACAGTATATGAAGTTACTGAAAGCAATGAGCTCTCTGAGAAAGTCCTCAGCGAGTACGGGGATCTCTTTGATGACAAGCTGGGCACTCTGCCATCCACATACACAATGAGAGTTGACCCGACAGTGCCTCCTGTTGTAAAACCAGCAAGGAAAATTCCCCAAGCCATGGAGGGGAAGGGGAAGGAGGAGTTAGAAAGCATGGTCCAGAAAGACGTCATCAAGCGTGAAACGGAGCCAACAGAGTGGGTCTCACAGATGGTCGCCACCAGAAAGAAGAACGGCGATGTCAGGATATGTCTGGATCCTAGGGACCTCAACAAGGCTTTGAAAAGGCCACATCACCCCATGCGCACAGCAGAAGATGTAGCGTCACGCCTGGGAAACGCCAAAATCTTCTCTACCTTAGATGCCAAGGCGGGATTTTGGCAGATCAAGTTGGATGAACAGTCCTCACTGCGCACAACCTTCAGCACCCCTTTAGGGAGGTACAGATTCCTCCGCATGCCTTTCGGCATAAATACAGCCAGCAAAGTCTTCCAAGCAGCCATGGAAGGACACTTTGAGGGCTACCCCTGCGCCATCATCGTTGATGATATCCTCATCTGGGGCACCACAAAAGAGGAACACGACGCCAACCTGAAGAAGGTCCTCGACAGGGCCAGAAAGATTGGTTTGAAGCTGTACCTGAGCAAATGCAAGTTCAGACAGAGGAGCGTCTCCTTAGTTGGTCACAAGTTCACGGAAGACGGTCTCAAGCCAGACCTGGAGAAAACCGATGCAATCAGAAACATGCCACAGCCTGAAGACAAAGCTGCTCTCCAGAGGTTCCTGGGCATGACGAACTATCTGAACAAGTTCATCAAACACTACAGCGGGAAGACAGCCACACTGCATGAGCTCTTGCGCAATGATGTAGTCTGGAGCTGGACTGAAACGCACCAGCAGGCATTTGACCAACTGAAGGAAGAGCTGACGAACCCTCCAGTCCTGGCATACTTCGACTCCAGCAAGAGGGTAGTTCTCTCTGTGGACGCATCAAAGAGTGGCCTCGGAGCAGCATGCCTACAAGACGGAGCTCCGGTTGCCTATGCCTCAAGAGCCCTCACAGACTGTGAAACCAGATATGCCCAAATAGAGAAGGAATTACTGGCTGCAGTCTTCGCTTGCAAGAAATTCCACGACTTCATTTATGGTCGGCAGGTGACCATTGAGACTGATCACAAGCCATTGATCAGCATCGTGAAGAAGCCTCTACACGCTGTGCCAGCTCGTTTGCAAAGAATGCTGCTGCAGCTGCAGCGCTACAACCTGAAGTTCCTGTACAAGAAAGGAAAGTAGCTGTACCATGCGGACACGCTTTCCAGTGCATACCATGCTGAAGATCCTGAAGAGATGGAGTTTGAGTATGACGTCATGACAGTGCTGTCCATCTCGCCAGAAAGGATGACGGAGCTGCAGCGAGAAACTCTGTCTGACCCACGCATGCAGAAGCTGGCAAAGTTCATCAAGGAAGGATGGCCCGAGCATGAGCGAAGTGTTCCACCCGAAGTGAAGCCGTTCTTCCCATTCCGCGATGAACTGGTCGTTGAGAATGATGTCATCCTGAAACGCCAGCGTGCTTTAGTTCCAGCGAGTCTACAGTCCAACTACATCGCCGTACTGCACAAAGGCCACATGGGTGTCGAACGCACCAGGCAGCTGGCCAACGACACTGTGTTCTGGCCGAGGATGCGCCAGGATATTGAAAGCGTTGTATCCCAGTGCTCAGCTTGCAACAGCTGCAAAGCCCATCTTCAGAGGGAGCCATTGATCAACCATCCTGTACCCGATCTCCGTTGAGCGACGATTGGCGCCGATTTGTTCGAATGGAACACTCATCAGTGGTTGGTTACGGTGGACTCCTACTCCGAATGGTTTGAGGTCGATAAGCTGCCCGACACGTCATCACGCCAGGTCATTGGAAAGATGAAACGCCTGTGTGCTGCACATGGCATCCCACAGAAACTTCTGACAGAAAATGGCAGGCAATTCGTGAGCCGTGAGTTCGAGGAGTTCACCAAGGACTGGAACATTGAGCATGTCACAAGCAGCCCATACTACCCATGATAAAATGGCCTCGCAGAGAACGCAGTAAAGCAGGCCAAGCAGCTGCTGGAGAAGTGCAAGAGAGACGATTCTGACCTGTACTTGGGCCTACTGAATCTCCGCAACACGCCAAGGGAGACAATGGGCTCCCCTGCACAACGGCTCATGTCCAGACGAACTCGAACCACTTTGCCATCGTCAGCAAAGCTACTGAAGCCCAAACCGCTGAACTCAGGCCGAGTCTCGAAACAGCTGAAAGCAGAACGACAGCAACAGAAACGTTATCATGACAAGTCGGCGAAAAAGCAGAGACCACTGAAACCCAATGAGACTGTTCGCATGCAGACTGGCAAGCTGTTCCAGAAACTTGCGGTGGTGAAATCAACGCGCGACTCACCAAGGTCATATGTGGTCATGTCCGACGGAGCAGACTACGTCAGAAACCGCCGGCACCTCATGCCGATGAACGAGCCCAGACCACAAAAGAACTCTCAAACTCACAATGCACACAGTGATGTGCAAGACCAGCCTGCCACTGCTGGTCGTCCGCTCACTCGCAGCGGATCGCATGCTGCAGTCCGGCTCACGGCTGCAGTTCCTTCCCCATTCTCAGCAACGCCCCAACACAAATCCCCACTGCTGGCCCCACCCTTTACAACACCTCCCGCTGCTATTGCGAATCGCAGCACTTCCCTCTCCTGACCCACCACCACCCCTGCCGCTGCACCCATGAAACGCAGCACCCAGCTGTTCTCCCCGCCCCCCACCTTCCGTGCTGCTGCATATGACGCATCTCCAGCACCCAGCCTACCCAAGATATCAAGCCAGGTCCCAGCTGCTCCAGCACCCGTGGTGACGCGCTATGGAAGGGTCGTGAAGCCGAACCCCAAGTACCTTCGGATGAGACCTTAATAAACCGAGGTCTAGTGTGTGATACGCATTCACAACATCAAAATCACGCACTATAAAGATCCTGACGCCCATGTCCTCGACGGGTGGGTGTCGGCCACAGTAAAAACACCCAGCACGCACAATTTCTCCTTTGTGGAAAACAGTGTGCCAGCGCCCTTGGCAGCAGGTGACTGGTCTCATTGACTTGAGACACTACACACTGAGAGACAGCCTCAACATCGGCTCAAGCGCCTTGAGCATGCTGCCATCATGGATACGTGCGCTATACAAGTAGACATCATCATCATCATCATCA
>JAWQFJ010011226.1:0-13742 GCA_034096865.1 Theodoxus fluviatilis
CTCTCTCTCTCTCTCTCTCTCTCTCTCTCTCTCTCTCTCTCTCCCCCCTCTCTCTCTCTCTCTCTCTCTCTCTCTCTCTCTCTCTTCCGTCTTTCTTTGAACATGAAGAAGAAAGAGGGAGGACAACATTCAGTGTACTGGGATGACCTAGGTTCTTGGAAAGATGGAACGACCAACAAATCGTTGTTTGTCAAAACTGAAGGACGACTTACCACAGTGATTAAAAAAGACAATGTATATTGTTTGAAGAAAAGAGCACTAGGAAAAGTTGTTTTCGAACCGATTACACCACAACCGAAAAACGAGGATGTGTTGGAGATTCGACGATATTACGCAAAACACATCAAAAGCGGTATTTACAATGTAAACAACGAAATCCACGGTGGATTTCGATATTTATTTACCGAAATCCGCGGGTTTCGATGTTTAGATTGTAAATACCGAATCCACTGTATTCCGGTAAATAAATACCGAAATCGGCGGATTTGTGTATTAAATTCTTTATTTACCGAAATCCACGGAATCCATGCTTGATTTCGGTGGATTTCGGTATATTCCGGTGGATTCCGGTGGATTCCGGTGTATTCCGGTGGATTCCGGTGGATTCCGGTTGGATGCCGGTGGATTCCGTGGATTCCGTAGATTCCGATGGATTCCGGTAAAAAGATCGACCGATTTCGTCGATTTAAGTCTCTCCATTTCCGTGTTTCATCGCGTCAGTATACTGAAATTATCCCTCCAGGTTTACTGGAGGTCCTACAGACTTTATTAGTCTGTGTGTGTGTGTGTGTGTGTGTGTGTGTGTGTGTGTGTGTGTGTGTGTGTGTCTGTCTGTCCCGACTCCACGGCTTATATCTCAAAAACTACTGGACGGATTTCCTTGAGATTTTGCACACTGACTGGAAGTTAGGTCCGATTCAATATTATCAAATTTTCAGAATCGAGGTTTGAAAGAAAGTGACTTTTTTACATTTTGGTGTTGCAATGAAAACGATACAACAGACTCCATTTTGCAAAGTCTGTGACGTGATCATTTGACGTCGAATAACGTTACGTCATTTGCAAGTAGAATTTTCAGGATAATGGATTTCGTACACTCAGAAGTACCTCCCTCGATAGTCAATAGATGTAAGAGCCTAATCGAGTCAAACTCTTTTCCTACGTTCACAAAACAACATTTGGCTTCTTTGTATTATGAACGTCTACCAGCAGACGCAAAAAAGCGATACCACGCTGTGTTGGCGTCAAATTCATTCCATTTGTGAAACCGGTAAAGTATATGTACCATCTAGATCGTTGCCTTCGCTGGTTAAAAGCCTGGAATGAGGGTGAAAAGGGCACGATTCTAACGCACTTTAGCCAAGCACTCTCGAGCCATGAAAATAGACGCCGACACGTGACCCAGATTCTCGCACTCAGCTGCGTGATTCGGGTGTAATACTGCCAATAAACATCGTTAAACTTAAGATTACACCCGAATCACATGGACCGTTAAGGTGCATGTAGTACAGTACCGGTCAAAAGTCACAACGACCACCGACACCGACCATTTCAGCCTTCTTCATGATGCGTTAGAATTGTGCCGTTCACCCGTTGTCGTGGTGGAATCGCCTAGCAAACTAACTGAATGTCGACACAATCACTCGGCACTGTTGTACATTTGCAGTCAACGTAAGATCTCGTACGACGATTTGATTCAAGGCCTAGTGCTAATTGTTTTGATGGTCTGGTCTCAGTGTCACAAAAATATGATGATTTAATCAATCCCTGTCCCGGAAATGTTGGGGACAACGACCATTAATTTTCAGCGTAATGACATCGAGTCAAACAGAGTTATCTATCCTACTTCAGCAAAACGCTTCGATGTTGAACCTCTACCAGCAGACGCCAAAATGCGATACTACGAGAAGAATATTGACGTTGATGGGTTAGATCCGTATGAAATACCAAACAGTTCATGCTATCATCCATTTTTCTACAATTTACAGTGCAAAATACGAACCACGGGGGTTTATGATAAGGTCGTTATAAATGCTTCATATACTTACAAGTTTTCAATGGCACAGTTGGTAGAGTATTGGGCTCTTGGTCATGCATGACCAGGTTCGATTCTGTGCTGAAACTTGTTTTTCTTCTCTTTTTTCGAGGGATTGTAGGTTCGAACCCGACCTGGTTTTTTGTGTTTGTGTGTGTGTGCGTTTTTTCCTCCTCTTTTCTCGAGAGGTTGCGGGTTTGAACCCGTTCTTCTTTTTTTTCTCCAAAACCTGGAGGTTCAGCGCCAGCGGTTTTTATACATAATCACTGATCTTTCTAGGCCTATGTTCATTACCTCCACTGCTATGGCTGCCTTGACGGAGATTTTCGATCTCTAGTTTGAATGAGTCTGTGATGCCTCAATACAAACAGACATGCTTTACTGCAATCTCGACTTAGGCTCAGATCGCACTGTAGTTTCCATTTGCTTCAGGACAGCGTTGGAAAATGACTTCCGATGAAATCATGTCAACATTATCGTCCTCAGAAATGTGAGAAAACCATACTTAGGTTGCCTTTCTAGGCATCAAACAAGCCACGGCTATTCTAGGGACCTATTGATGTATCGTTTATGTGTTATAATCATTTCGAATGCCGGCGTTCAAGTTATGAGCACTTCTTATTAGACCTGGAGTTTCATTTGAGTTCCCGTTGTGTTCGACGTAGCTTACTGCAATCACCGCAGTTCGAGGAAAAGGCAAAGAGGAACATTGGTAAGTTTGGTGCTGCACGCATATTATTAATGTTGCACGGGAAAACGTTTGCATTTATGTCACTGAACAACTCTGTATCCTTCTTAAAGGGAGGATTTAGCTATCATCCATCTCATCTTCGGTTATTTTGCTCCAATGGGCAGGTTCACATATCAATGTAATTTTGGTGTCATTATGAGACCCGAATAAGCTACAGATAACATTGTCTAAAATAAAATGAAGTAAAATTGCTCTGCAAAATCAGGATTGTAGATTAGAATCTGTTGATACACCGACTGCACGCATAAAGTTAGTTTTTGCCATTTGTACGCTCCTCTTTAGTTGCATGTGTACGATTTCACAGTTCACTGAGGGGTGAAGGCCGTTTAGGTTTCATCTGTGGCATGCTGCGTGTACATGTAAGTCATGTACGTCCAGACTGCGCCTCGTGAGAGTACTGTTGCACCGTGGATTCATCCAAAGGGCTGTGCTCATTATCTTCAATAGTTCATTAGACATAGAATAACAGTTGTCAAAGCATAAGCCATTTGCAATTTGTGATCATGAATCATAGTTTTCCATATCAATGTTTTAAAGTTACATAGGGTGACGTATATCAATTTTTGAAAAACAAGGGCTTAAACATTCATGAATTTTACAAATATGATAACTTCCACACCAGAAATTTATCAACAATGGTTTCAACAATGGTTTTGGTATGAAAACGCTCAGCAGTCATCCTGCTGTTCAGAGATATATTCACATCAGTCATAATTATTCACTAGAATTCATCACATGAAAGTAAGTATAGGTACTATTATAGCTATAAATCACTTAATTCTGCATAATAATTGGCGTACACCTATGAAAGACAAATGCATATAAAACGATCATCAGAATTTTCCTAATAATGTTTTTGGTAACAAAGCATAGAATAAACGTTGCATTTTTGGGCATGCATTCACTCTATCCAGAATATTAGCCTGAAACTTTGAACTTTTAATACACACAAAAATGTTGCTAATTCACGCTAATGTTGCATAAATATATTGTTTAACTATCAGAGGTTTCCTAGGAGCGGTTCTAATACTAAGACTTGCAAAAAACATTACTCTATTCATACAAGCAGTTTTTTTTCCAGAATTATTCACTAATGCAATATTTTCGGAGGGGGGGGAGGTAATTGTTCATTTAATATGTATGTAGTTAGTAGCTTTTATCACGCGCTATGCTCACAGCGCCCACTGTCTGTCTTAAACGAAAAGGTCTTCAGTTTTTTTCCGGAAGCTGGCCAGGTTCTCTGACCTCCTCAATTCTTCTGGGGCTGCATTCCAGAATCTTGGACCAGTGTATGAGAAGGCTCTCTCTCCGAATCCCTTTAGGCGTTTCGAGGGAGCACAGAGCAAAAGTCTCTCTGATGATCGGAGAACTCTCGACGGTTCATAGTCTTGTACAAGATCGCAAAGATAATGTGGAGCGGCACCTGAAACACACTTGTACTCATTGCACAAACACTTGTGCTGGATGCGATCTTTGATGGGCAGCCAGTGAAGGAACTTCAGAACCGGTGTCGTGCGGAAGTGTTTTGGAGCCGCTATAAGTGTCGTATGTGATACTGCTTTGCTCCAGTAAGAAGACTGTTAGAATATTCCAGCTTTTATAGGACCAAGGATAGCACCAGGGTCGCAGTAGTCCTCTCCGTCAAGCAGTGTCTGATGCTCCGAATTCGTCGGAGATTCAAGTGAGCAGATGACGTCACCTGACGAATGTGGGGTTCTAGGAAAGATGCTTGTCAAATTTCACACCTAGATATTTGATCCACTCAGACGGTGTCACCCTGACATCGCGTTCAAATGCCAGAAACAGCTGTTGTGGAAAATCTTTTTTCCGCTTCCCCCGAGACGAGACAAGATGTAGCAAATGGGTGCAAAATTCAAGACGTCATGATTTGATGGGGGTAAAGTGCTGCTCATCTGCCTACTGCTGGTCTTGTCCTGTGCAGTGACCACTTTGAACCAAATCAATTCATCCGTCCAGCTGAAAAAGATAGACTGGTCTGGAATGCAGGATCTGCGCTTTTTAGTGGGTGGTGGAATACACATGCTGAAACGGACTATAGCAATAACGTCGTCAGGGTTATGGCGAATTACTTCCCTCGATTGGTATTCCGATTTACAGCCTTCGCGAGATTGATCCTGAAGTATAGGGTAAAATTCTTACAGAATACACAAACTTGTGAACTTTTAATGGCTTAAGAAGTAGACATCAGGAATCTACGTACACTTGCGATTAGAAGAATGATTTTTGGGGTATTTATAATCCATTATTTAACGTAAGTTCAGTGTCACGGCCGGGTGTATGGACTGTTTAGATGGTAATACAGTCCCCGAAAAGACAATTCTTTAGAGGGAGTTATCTGCCCACTCGCCAACAAACGAAGGACAACACAAGGCAAAAATAACAAGAACAACAAACATTTTTTTAAGGCGCTGACAGACGTACCGTTTTTCAAGCCAATTTTGCTCCTGAACCGGTCTGACCGTGCGTGTAAAAATCGGGTTGACAGCCACCCACAACGATTGCAGTGGAGATGAGCCGGCGTGAAGGTGCATTGACCCGCATTTCCAATTTTAAAATGTATTAGCTTTCACGACCTATTGATGCATTCAACATACATCTTTGATAAATTGATGCTGTTCATGGCTTAAATTTTCTTTGAATGGGTTTCTAGTATGCCCACATACAGCGTTTTCTGTGCGAAGCGTAGCCATGTTCTCGTGCCTAATTACGAACAGTCGAGCCGCGGACAGATGCTCTCGCGTCGCCTGGCATAGGAATTTGTCGAAACCGGGTCGGGGAATAGAGCCTGCCCTACTGGCAAGAATCGGGCTGGATTGTATGCAAATGAATCAACCGTTCCGATTCTTGACCGGATAGGCAGCAAAATTGGGGGACAACCGGTACTTGTGTCAGCGCCTTTACTTCTGCAACTTGAACCCAGCAATGGGGTTACGCTCATGATAGGGATGTTTAAAATAGATAAAAAATTTAATTCGAGCAAAGTTTACAGATGTCAGAAACGTCATATTCTATTTTAAACATCCCTATCATAAGAATAACTTAATTGCTGGGTTCAAGTTGCAGAAGTAGGACAACGGCTTAAGGACACAGGATCTGCGCTTTCTGGTGGGTACAGTGGCGTCTGGCTGCTGAATGCTTACCCTACTATTACCAAAGACCATACATTACTAAGACTGCGCACTGAGCTGATCTTAGCGAGATTTCCGACAGAGTGATCTCCGCGTTTTTGCGTGTCACCCCTGGAGCGCTTGTGCGAGATACACATGTATAGTGAGTGTTGTATCTATCCCACGTGCGTGAGGAATAAATTTTAGTGCATGAATAGCAGAATGCAAGTGCGTGAAAGGGTTTTAATAGTATTTCTTGAAAGCGATATGTATGTGAGAAACCGTTTGTTCCGTAGTTTGTAAACATGAACACTAATTAGCCGAGTGCGTGGAAAAGCGAGTGTAAACACAAAAATGAAAATTCCCACACTAAAGCTGGAAAAAGGGTCAAGATGTCAGTAAAATATATCTCTCCTAAAATATCTGAACAAAATTTCTCCATGGAAAAGCACGTCCGTAACAAGATGGTCTTAATAAAGAAATAAACAGCGGACGCATAATTATGATCTGCGCGCTGAGCAGCAGACGATCGAGCAGCATACATGCCTATATAGCTGAGATGGCATTTTGAGTCTCCCATTAGAAAAAGCGACTGGCGTCAATATGTTAGAAAGCTTTTCCTCGCACTGATGCATCGATAAGGACAGACAAGTCAGGGTTACTAAAAAGCAGAGATAAGAGCGGAGTGGCAGACGGCACAGGGGGGAACCCTGGCTGTGCATCAGGTACTCATCAGAACCACATGTGACAAGCAAACAAAGGCAACCCAGTCCCAGGGTCAAGCCCCACACAATGGCGAGTAGGCCTCAGGGAACTGCACAGAGATAGGGGGAAAGGGGGCGGGTAGAAACCAGAGAGAAAAATGCAGTCATTTTCCTCTCATTACTTTGAGCATTGTGATGTTTCTAGCTGGAATTAGAATCGACGCTTTCATTCTCTCATAGCTGAAAATGAAGCGACGAAGGCATGGAGGAGAAAACTGCGCTGCAACATCGCGTTCAAATGCCAGAAACAGCTGTTGTGGAAAATCTTTTTTCCGCTTCCCCCGAGACGAGACAAGATGTAGCAAATGGGTGCAAAATTCAAGACGTCATGATTTGATGGGGGTAAAGTGCTGCTCATCTGCCTACTGCTGGTCTTGTCCTGTGCAGTGACCACTTTGAACCAAATCAATTCATCCGTCCAGCTGAAAAAGATAGACTGGTCTGGAATGCTATTCCAACTATTTTTGATGTGCCTAACCCGCCGCCCAAAGTTACAAATAAAAGACCATACCCTCGGGAAAGATCTTCCCTTCCTGACACAGGCTCTGGCTCCAAAACAAAAGAAGAAAATGCTGACGTGTTGATCCTACCCTCTGATGCCCTTCCGTGCAGTCTGCCTTCCACCAGTTCATCGGGAAAGGAAAAAGATCTCGAAAAGATGGTAAGAGATGTGAGAAACAAACTGTTTCGCAACAAACAATCTAGGACGTGTGGACAACCCCTGTGCAGGCCAGCTGAGAAAGCTCTTGCGCCAGGTCATGGTGGATCAAATATTCACTCACAGTGACGGGAGCAACTGTGCTGAGGACTCGGCGAAATTCTTGATCAACCTGAAAACTTTGATGACAACTGAGAACTACGTCACTCCAAATGAAGCCATTCCTCAGGAGCCAATGCAGCTCGAACAAGACCACAAGGACGGCATTGACCATCACAATGACATCACAACCCTGGTATCTGCAAATCAAATTGCAGAAAATTGTACCTTGACGTACATATCAGGGTACATCGCGAAGAAGATCACGCCAAGTTTGTGTGCAGCATGCCAACAGTCGTTGTCAGGGTTTTCGACGGGCACCAACAACGAGCTTCTTCTATTCAAGGAATACAATCACGCTGCAGGAAAAGGTCTCACAGTACCAAGTGATGATCTGTCACGCGCAGTGGAGATGATGGAAGAGGTGTAATGCAAAAACGTTGAGAGTGTACTTCACTCGGACAAAGTAAAATCTTATCTTGTTTCTCTCCTCGGAAATAAACTCACTCTTGAATGCCCAGGAGGAACTTGGAAGCCGAGAACTTGCAACGTGAGCACATTCATCCATGTACGCCTGAAGTCAACTCTCAAGGACTGCACTGCCTTTTTCGCGCATAAACGCGAGAAGAAGAGAAAAATCATCAAACTTCGTAAATTGTGACGCACAAGATTCCTTTCACTGTTGTACCTCAGGAGAAAATACTGTTGTTAAAAACGTTGAATTTGTTAAAATGTGCGATGACGAAGACAATGCAACGTGTGGAAAGACATTGATATTCACTTTTCCTTACCCTGCCCTTCAGTACCGCGAGTACAGCAGGATAAACATTGATCGAGTGCATTCTGGATTCTGGAAACCTACCCTCTTCCATACGTTGAGGTAAGTGAATTCTTTGCAATTACCCTCTGCTGCATGCTTTATGTATCATGTAGTTTGCAGAATGAGGAAAGCAAGCCGCCCAAGGTTGCAGACTCCTACTCGTTGCTATTCTCGCTAGCGTCGAAAGACACGCGAAAATGGGGACGTAACTCTAAATCCGTACCTCGCTCCGCGTAGTGCAAAAATAGCCGAGTGCGCGGTCTTAGTAATGTATGTCTTTGCTATTACCTCCAACCCATCTCTCCAAACGTCAGGGTTACGGAGAGTAACCTCCCTTGATTGTCATTCCAGCGGTCTTCCCGAGATGGGTCGTGCAGTGTAGAGTGAAATTCTTAAAATAATGCACAAATTGTGGACTTTTAATGGCTTAAGAAGTTGACATCAGGAATCTACATACTCGTGTGATTAGGAGAATAGTTAAGTTTTTTTTTTGCTATTTAAAATCTAGTTTTAATATTTTATTCAATTTATTTTACATTAGTTCAGGAGTGCCTAAATTTTTACCCCTAAGAGATGTTGGTGTAATACTGAACTTTTGCCTGAAAATTAGGTCGCCCGACTTACGCGTCATTTTCTCGTTTGCCCTCTTCTTCCTATCGTATTCATGTGACGCAAAATGTCATGAAGCAGTGATGATGACGTCACAAATTCCGAACGGCGTGAACTGCACATTTCAAGAAAAGTGTGCCTCTTCGTGAGTCTGGATCACTTGTAAGTTGTAAACTCAGGATGTGTTCCATTTATCGTGTCTGTCCCACGCAGGGTTTCGGCTTTGTGTGCTAAGCTGTTAGTAAGTATTCCAATCCCCACCACCCCCTAAATTCCCCAGACAATGTCCGCGGGTGACGATTTATGCCGCTTTCCCACTCGCGATATTTCGTGTTGATGTACAAAAGGGAATACGAAGGAAAACTGGACTGACAATTATGATGTATAAGTAGATTTTGCTATGTTTTCAAAACTACCTACTGGAGACATAAAACTCGCAATCACTTGCGGCATATTGCAGTCCAGATTGAAAACTTGCCCTATTGCTTTGTGGAGGCATGCCGTTGAGAAACTCCTTTTTATTTGTCAGAACATTGAATGAATTTTTTATAATGATATCATGTTTTGAAGAACTGTATTGAAAAGAAATGGTTAAACATAGTTTTGAAAACTTTTCACGCAATTTTTACGGCGATTTGAAGCTGTGTTTATTTCGAAAAGCACACCTCGCGAATGTTCAACATCTTATCTTTCAAAGTAAGTAAATATCATTTTCGTCCTATCAACCACAAGCCTCTTTACAACGATCTACAAAGGCATGTGCTTTTGTTTAGCATCAGCGATTCTCCAGAGTTTGATAGCAAACTTCGAATAACGCACCGCCACGGAACATAGTTTCAATCGGACTTTGACACGATATTCACCCTACTTACCATTCATCCAGAAGCGATTTAGGTACTTCAATTGATTTGTGCTAAGTTAATATGACGTTTATGGGCTTAATGGATGGATCAAAGAGACCACAAAGATCAATATTAAACTTGGCTTACGTCATTTTAACGTTTTGGGGAGAAACCATATAAACATTAATGCTGCCTGGACGAAAATTGTCAATTTTTGGGCGCTGAGGGAGAGGTGTCCCCCTTGATTTTCTTCTGTTAAGGGAGACACGGCAGTGCAAACTGGTCTATTTTTGTTTTCGGGGTCATGTTGGGATTATTTGGTTTTTCGCTTGTATAACCTCTCCACATCACAGTTCAAAGCTATTTTTCTTACAGAATCAGGGGGGAAAATACATAAAACTCTGATAAAACAACCTACCCCCACCATAAAATGAAGCGTTTTCTGGTTGCATAGCAAAACTATTTTTTCCCCCTAGCAACTGCTCAAATCGTTCAACGAAGGCAGAAGTGTTAGACGTCATTGCATCCGGCATTCTCTCTTGGTTTACGTGAAGAGGGAAGCAGCTTCGAAGAAATAGTCTAGTAAATTAATTTATTACTTATTTCAGAAGCGCGCGGTGAGCAGCCAGACTAAACGTCCTCGGTGGATCAGCCAATCAGAAAGTTTAACACAACAATGGCGGGCAAAATATATCCCGTATCTCAAAAAACGTTTTGCAACTTTGAGCAACTTTGTGCCGCTTGTCATGCATACTTTGAGTGATAAATGAGGCAGGCATACTTGCTTTGCTGTAGTAACACGCAAGATCAAAGGAAAGAGCTCTGGAGAAGTTTTTATGTAGAAGGGTTTGTATAAGAGCATTTATTTACACTGGCGAATTTACGGGAACTGGCGGGAAAAATGACTCCTCACTGGCTCATGTGTTCTGCCTTTCAATCTATTCGGGCTCTTCCATGATGAAGAACACCTAGGTCAGAGAAATAAAGTTCTATTGGAGTACAGGTGGTCAGAGCAGGCCTAAAAAGACATCTAATCCTGTACTCAAAGTAAACTGCAGAGTTAGACTAGCTTTGAACGAATCAAATCACAAGAAGTAAGTCACGCGGAGGTAAATAATACTATGCACGCACAAAGCTTACACAAGCGGATGTGGTATCACATAACTCTACAGTTCTATCGTTGGTCAAACAGAGGTATGTGATACTATGCGCACATGATGCTTTACACACGCGGATGTGGTATCATATACCTCTAGTTTATTTCCTGCAGGGCATTTAGATCGAAATTCAAAGCTTGTGCTGCGTTTATAGCATATTTTGAGTAATAAATGAGATAGATATATTTTGATATGTTTAAACAATGCTTAAGAATAAAGAAAAGAGCTTGAAACCGCAAATTCCAGCATCTAGAGAAGAATTTACTGGGTTATGTAGTGTGGGAATATATATTAATACTGACCAATCAAATGTCGCAAAACATCAGTATAGCGACCGAGTAGCGTCCTCTTTTTGAGATCTATCGATTGGGATTTCGTTTAGTAACTTGTAAAAAAGATCTTGCCTAATTTCATCAATCTAATGAAGCGCCTAGATGCTATCATAATGGCTACAGATCTATACTTGTCTCACATACAAAAAAGGAAGCCACTCACTTGTAGCTTTCGATCCTTATCCAAGGATCTTCCTCAGCAAACTGAAGGCTGGAGAGAACTGGGTTCAGTCTCACACTCCCGTGAGTAAACTCACGCAATGTGACTGAACGAGCACAGAGTAGATCACTGGTAGTTGGTGTCGGCCCCGGTCACGGTTCAGGGTGGGGCTGTGGGCTGCAATGTAAATAGCCTCCTTCACTCCTCTCTGGAACCATCTCTGCTCCCTGTCTAGCACACTGATGTTGTCGTTGTCATGGTGGTGCTTGTGTTCGAGGAGGTGCTCCCCGAACGGTTAAGTGTGCTTGTGGTGCTCCTTTACACGTTTTTGCAGTTTTCTTTCCGTTAGCTTTTCGCTGGCACGTAGTTCTGCATTTTTGAGTTAAAATGAGAAGGGTGTCCTCTCAACGATGTGGATAAGAGAAGCTCTCTCCTCTGAGAGAATTGATGGTGAGGCATCCCGCTTCACTCAGGTCCACTCATTACCGGTAGGCAAAGACAATGGCCGCCCGAACTCATACACCGAGAGCACCAATACATGTATATCGAAACATACGTATCCTATATCCAATCCTGAGTCGAGAAAATCACCGGAGTATTAGTTGCGTTATGTATTTTGGACCTCATTGAAGAGAAAAAATGAGTCATACTAGGAGTAGCTGGAAACTTTCTTCGGAGCGAAGCAGAAGACGGTCTTCAGAGGAAGAGCCTCCGTCGCCGAGTGTTTCGGCCCTATAATCTTCCTTACACTCTCGGGGGGTGGGCCACACCTGGGCCGCGTTGACCTCCAGGTGCCCGTCTTTCGTCGAATCGTGTTCTATTAGCGCGCACTAGTTGGACCATTAATCTCGCTTTTACAATTGGCGATCCGTTATCCAGACAGAAGCCCTCTCTGTGGTTTCTGCATGGTCTTGATGTGCCTGTGTAGCACTGCCGGACTTGAGAGAGCCTGAGTGTCTGCAGGCGCTGGTGGACTGTGGCCTCTACCGAAACCCTAGCTCCACATAACGACGCGCAGGATGGCTGGTTCAAATCCAGGGCTTCTCAGCCTGTGGCAAGGTGTCTGTAATTTGCTTGCTGACTTGGTCCACTTTACATCTTGGTCCCATGGGCACTGTCAGTTTATTAGGAACATTCTCTCGGTCTTTGCGAGAGAAACAAATGAACCGGGTGGCTTGCCCTTCGGTTGTACTGGTCGCTCCTGCCCGTCTTCTGATCTGCTGCGGGGTAACAGCTTTTTCCTTTTAGATCCAACAAAGGGAGGGTGGCGGGGGCAGACTGACAAACAGTACCAAAAAATGAAGTCGATGACAAAAGCTTCCGACTAAATGTATTCTTTCTTGAAACAATAAATTTTGGTGCCCTGAAAAGAGGGCAGTTGTTTCTTGTCTCGAGCGCTGGCCGTCAGGCCGGACACCCCTCGGTTGGTCGTGCTCTGGCGGAACGGACTGCCGCAGACAGGTGGCTTTTAGACAGTGCTATTGTCCAGTCTTGGGCAGCTGTAAGGATAGCCGGATTGCCGTCTTCCTGCGCACTGCGTTTCCGACTCTCGCCCTCACGAACTTCTTTCCTGTGAGAGCCCCTTTTTCTCGGACTAAATGAGTCGTGCCCTATCGCCTTCTCCGCTGCATGGTGCCAGGTGGTGAGAACCTTGTTATTGGCGCAGGTGTACCGTCAAGACACAGGGCCACGCCACACGCTACAGGACCTGGTTGAGGAGTATGTTCAGTCCCACAAAAGCGGACAGTTGGGTCTCATGTTTCCCCATCTGGCCAGAATTCGCGTTTGGGAGTAAAAATCAAACGTAGCCCTAATTATGGAAAGCCAGCGCATTGGTCGCCAGATGCCAAGGTCTTCAGGACAGCTTCTTTGATCTGCTGGTACCAAGTAGATCCAATTGGCCTGCTGGACCTGCTGCACACGCTGCAGTGCCCTCTTGGCTCCTTGCTGCCCTTATTGTCCGGCTCACCATGTCGGCGTTTGCCTTTGTTTTCGGCCTTGACCAGAAGTTGGTTCGCTCAAGTTATACCCAGACCTGTCGACCGCTTTGGGTATGTCCCATGACTCCTCAAGTTCTAGGGCTCTCTGGCGCATCGACTGCCCCATGAGAAGTCCATTTCTTTCACATTAAAATGGTGGGCAGGGTCGATTCTCATCCAGGGGTGTCTCGACGTCTGTGAGCATCATGAGCAGTCTGGCGTTGCCCAACTTGAATTCCTCCGTGAATCAAATTAGTGGCACAGAGCGAGATGTTTGCTGTTCATATAGCCTACGAGTCGTGAAGGGGGGCGGGGGGGACACCAAGCATCGCGGAGAAAATTGCTGAAAATAGACTCCAGCCCCATCCCACGCGTGCTGGCAGATATCCGTAGATGAGCAGCAGCCAT
>JAWQFJ010011227.1:5000-15000 GCA_034096865.1 Theodoxus fluviatilis
GTCATCACCGTTTTAAACAAATTTTGCATTTTAACAACAGTACGTTCCCATGAGGTACTACAGTGAAAGGAGTTAATCTTGTGCATCACAAACAACAGAGTTTATTTATTTTTTCTTTTCTTCCCCGTCAAATCTTGACGTCTTGAATTTTGCACTCATTTACTACATCTCGTCTCATCTCGGGCAAAGCGGAAAAAAGATTTTCCACAACAGCCGCATGAGAATCTGGCATTTAAACATGATATTGCAGCGCAATTTTCTCCTCCGCGCCTTCGTCGCTTCATTATCAGCTATGAGAGAATGAAAGCGTCAATTCTAATTCCTGCTAGAAACACCATACTGTTCAAAGTAACGAGAGGAAAAGCGTTCTAACCTATTTGTGGTGGTCGGTGGTAAGGTTGGAGTCAAGTAAGACGCAGGGGTGATGTCCAGTTACTTTCCACTCTTTATTGGCCTTTGGTACAAGCAATTAGTAAATGAACTTCTGGACCCTGGTGGCGAAATGGTCTCCCTGGTTGTGTGCCGTCTCCCCCTTATCAAGCGGATGCACGGACCTCACAGGAGCCAGGAGATGGATTGTTCCACAAATCCTAGCCCATGGCTCCAGGGTCGTGCTTCTATTTGGAAGAAAACAGAGATTACTTAATTGATCTCGCTTTGAAATTACTTCTTACAAATGTTGCCTCATTCAGCATAACACAGTCTATTGAATGAATCACATGCCGTTGCAAGTGGTTGTCTTACTTGAGAGGAAACATCAGATTTACAGTCAAAATATCAGAATTCAGATGCCAGGGTGGGAGAACGGCTTACCAGCCAGGGGTCACGCTAATGTAAGGAGTGACTGACAGGGCAGCTGCATAGACAATCAGACCACAATAGGGGAGGGGTCGCAGAGCGGTCAGCTGGTCAGCTTGCCTCGCAGAAATGATGGGGAAGGGGGGTTGGAGAGAGATCTTCTGACACACAGGATAGGGGGGATGGGGAGGGGGGGGGGGGGGGGGGGGGGAGACAGAAGCAGGGATAACTAAATAGAGGATGAACACAGCAGATGTACAATACACTTGGTGATAGGTGCACCTTATGACATGAACACAGTTGATGTACAATACACTCGGTGATAGGTGCACCTTATGACATGAACACAGTTGATGTACAATACACTCGGTGATAGGTGCACCTTATGACATGAACACAGTTGATGTACAATACACTCGGTGATAGGTGCACCTTATGACATGAACACCTTATCACATATTGATGCCAGTCGCTCTCTCTAATGGGAGACCCAAGATGCCAATGCAGTCTACTGCTCGATCGTCTAGCTGCTGCTCAGAGCGCTGACCATATGCGTCCGGTGTTTATTTCTTTATTTAGACCAGCTTGTTAGCGACGTACTTTCCCATGGAGAAAATTGTGTTTAGATATTTTAAGAGAGATCTGGTTTACTTTGATTTTGACCCTTTTCCCAGCTCTTGTGTGGGAATTTTCATTTAAGTGTTTATGATACACTCGCTTCTCCAGTCACGTTCTCGGCCTATTAGTGTACACGTTAATGAACGACGGAACGAACGATGTGTCACATATATAATTTCTGCCTTCAAGAAATAATTTAAAAACGCACTTGCATTCTTCCATTCATACACGAAACTTTATTCCTCTCGCACATGGCATAGATACAACATTCACTATACATGTGTATCTCGCACACAAGCGCTCCGGGGGGAAAGACACGGAAAAACGGGGGGAATCACTCTGTTGGAAATCTCGTTGAAATTAGCCGAGTGCGCGGTCTTAGTAATGTATGGTCTTTGGCACGGATCTGTATCTAATGGATGCACGTCTTTAGGTCACGGGCTCTTTCAGCCAATTAGAGAGTTCTGCCAGAGGTCAAATCTCGACTGACTGAGTAGCTCACTTCCGGCGAGTCTATTCCACTGTTGATCAGATTGTCACGCAGTTTATTGAGAGTAAAATTAAATTTATTTTAAAGGTTTCTATTGAGTTACAGCTGTGATTAGCTGTCTTTGTGTCTCTATCAAGTTTTTCATTAAGTAGGAAGCCTTGCCACCGCATTTTAACCGATTTGTTGTGGTTGTTTTATGGACGTTACACGTGTAGGACCTAATGCCGTATGTATACTGTAGTGGCACAGGTCTCGGCAGTGAACAAGAAAGGGGACTGTTAAGTTTCAAGTTAAACACGTTTTTATTAATGAATTGATTGTACTAGTTTTCTTCTTTGTCATTTATGTCTCTCATGCGAGTTACATTTAAGAGGAGACACGGCTGCCTAGGAGTCGAATTTCGCTTGAGAGAGTCACGGAAATACCCATATCAGTCCTCGGATGAGGTCGTCGTGATGTCAGCCAAACAGCTGTTATAACGCAGCGATCTGATTGGCTGCCGATTTCTCGCGGACTCGTTCTGAGCAAGCCGAAGTTGGCTGAGGCAATTCCGAAGGCACTCGTGCGAGATGCAAATTTAATGAGCCTCGCTCATGCCTGGTTGCGGCAGTTTCATAAATGACAGACCTCGGCATTTCGCAGAAGTTGTACTGCAGCTTTCAATAGCACAATTATTGCCAATGCTTGGCCGTTTTCTTTTCGCAACGCTTGGCCGTTTTCTTTTCGCAACTGAGTTCTCTGCCATCGAATATCGTACGTTCAACTTTGCTTACATCTGCGAAGGCACTCGATCGTGTGAGATGATGGAGTGGTGAGTGGGAACTGATGGAGTGGTGATTGGGAGCTGATGGGGTGGTGGTTGGGAGTGACGGGCTGGTGGTTGGGAGCTGATGGGGTGGGAGCTGATGTGGTGATGCCTGGGAGGTGGGTGGGTGGGAGATGATGGGGTGGTGGGTGGGAGCTGATGTGGTGATGGGTGGGAGTTGGGGTGGTGGGAGATGATGGGGTGGTGGGTGGGAGCTGATGGATGGGGTGGTGGGTGGGAGCTGACGTGGTGTTGGATGGGAGTTGGGGTGGAGGGGAAGATGATGGGGTGGTGGGAGGGAGCTGTTGGGGTGGTGGGTGGCGAGTAGGAGCTGATGGGGTGGTGGGTGGGAGTTGATGGGGTTGGTAGGTGGGAGCCAATGGAGGTGGTGAGTGGTTAGTACCTCTGGCTCCCTATCACTCTTTACCGTGATGGACCAAGTTTTACATTATGTCCATTTAACTCTCACACCGTCTATGCAGGTCTGTGCAATGTTTCACCTGCCCATGTCCAAGTAGTGGCAGCCTGTCTCATGTAGAATCCTACAGCATTATATCTTACATACCACAAAACTTGGGTCTGGGGGTCTGGGTGGTGGGAGAGAAACACATGAAGCATGTAAGTATAGTTATTTTATTTTCCTCTTTCATTCACATCAAAACAATAGCACGATACAAAAATGCACTATTGATCTATCACTTTTTTTCAATAATGGACAAACTAATTCAAAGAAAGCTCATAACTTGGTAAGCTTCAATACCTACTGTACTAAAGTCTTTTAATACCACCTCCTGAATAAATACAAATAAAAAGGGTTAACAATCCTCTTCAGTATAGATTTCCTTTTTTCAATACAGGCAAGAAATAATGGTAGGGAAAGGCATAAATCATAACTTAAAAAAGGGCAAACTGCAGGTTTTCTCTATCCCTTGCTTGAAATAAACCATGTACCGCAATCTGAAGGAATATTTCAAGGGCTTCCGTAGGCTGGCCAGTGCAGCAGTAGAACACGCTTTCATGCTTTCTTCCTTATTCAAGCAGCATTTCTCATTTGGTGCAATGTTTTTCTAGAGATCACAATGAGGTATGTATACTTTCTCTGAAGCACAAAGAGCACAGTCTGCACGGTGCCACTGCACGGTGGTCAAGCATCTCCATCACACTTGCTCTCCCTTCAAGACTGTCTTAGACTTTCTGGACTGATGCCTTGCTTCTGGCACAGCTCCTTCTCACCGCTTCTTGCCACCTCCACCGCCAGCCAGAATGGTGGCAATGCGGATGAAGATGTTCACGGTGTCCAGGTAAATGCTGATGGACCTGCACAGAGGGAAGAGGGATATAAAACGGTCAGCATTGTTGATTATGAAAGGTCATATGAAAAAGAAAGACAAAAAAGAAGGGCAAAGCCCATACGACTCACATGCTTGACCTTGACCTTTATATGACCTTGACCTTCAGGTGACCTTCAAGGTCAAGGTCAAACAACTAAACCTAGCAATGACATCATACACTAAGAAATGCTTTACACATTTTTCCTACCAAAATACATGTGACCTTGACCTTTCAAGGTCATGCAACACAAAGCTGTTCATTCAAGACATAGGAAGCACAATGGTGCTTATTGGCACTTTCTACCATGAGATATGGTCACTTTTAGTGGTTCACTACCCCATTTTGGTCACATTTCATAAGGGTCAAAGTGACCTTGACCTTGATGATATGTGAACAAATGTGTCTCATGATGAAAGTATAACATGTGCCCCACATAATTATTAAGTTTGAAACAGTTATCTTCCATAGTTCAGAGTCAAGGTCACTTCAAAATATGTATACAATCCAACTTTGAAGAGCTCCTGTGACCTTGACCTTGAAGCAAGGTCAACCAAACTGGTATCAAAAGATAGGGATTACTTTGCCCTATATACTATATATAGGTCAGGTATCCAATCTCAAAAACTTCAGAGAAAATTGAGAAAATGTGAAAAATGACTGTTTTTTAGACAACATTTATGGCCCCTGCGACCTTGACCTTAAAGCAAGGACAAGTCACTATGTATGTTTTTTTAGGCCTTGTCATCATACACCATCATGTCATAATTGGTATTGATAGACTTAATAGTCTCCGAGAAAAATCCAACGTTAAAGTTTTCGGACGCCCGGACGCCTGAACGGACGAAACAGGTGAGTACATAGACTCACTTTTGCTTCGCATGAGAGTCAAAAAGGTCCAAGTTCTTGGAACAGCACTCCAGAACTGCTCTGGAAGTCTTCTAACCTCACAAATTTTTTTTTAAGACTCAAGACACACTCTGTTAATAGTAAACTATTTTCACTGTGGTGCATCAGGCATGCCTGTGGGGCATGAAGTTTTGCTCGGTATAAAATACATATACATAAAAATGACAAGTCATGAAAGAATAGTGCAAGTCTGCACACATGAATAGGTACATGAAAAAGAGTCCAACACAAGACAGGACACTGCCTAGTAGCAACAGCCCATGAGATCATTTCACACATTAACCCACCAAGTGTCACAGGGCCAAAATTTCGGCCCAAAGCGCTGTGTAACGACCCAAAGTATGAACCGTTCCAAAGTATGAACCGGAAATCATCGCAGAGTTATCTGCCCGGCTCTCTCTTTATGCGTTTTACCGCTCCTGCACCTGTTCTTCGCATGGAATATATCCCGACAAACGGCGCATTAGTTGCTTTACGAGTTTTTGTGTTTTTGGTGCATTTGTGTCGTTTAACACATAATGTAGCGTTCAAAAAAGTTTTTTCCCGTGAAAAGCCGTCTCCCCTGCCGGAAATAATATGGGAGTCACCTCCCTGTAGTCTATTTGTAGTCTGGTTTTATAAAACGCGACCGTTGACTGACTTGGCACGCCCGGGGAGTTATGCTAAGATCCGGCCGCGTTAAAATATCTGCGTTTTGTGATAAACGTCTTGCTCGGCGGTACTGTACTCCATGCACCTTAACGGTGCGCGTGATTCGGGTGTAATCTTAAGCTAAACAACGTTCCGAATGTTTCCGACTTTGACCATTTCAGCAGCGCCAATAAACGTCGTTTAGCTTAAGATTACACCCGAATCACGCGCACCGTTAAGGTGCATGGAGTACAGTACCGCCAAGCAAGACTTTTGTCACAAAACGCAGATATATTTACGCGGCTGGATCTTAGCATAACTCCCCGGGTGTGCCAAGTCAGTCAGGCGGAGTGGCGGGTGCCGTCTCTTTTTAGAGTTGAATTTTCAGCACGTCCCGAGCAGATAACTCTGCGATGACTTCCGGTTCATACTTTGGGACGGTTCATACTTTGGGTCGGTACACGCTGCCGCCAGAGTGCTCAGGCCGAAATTTCAGCCTGGTTTATTTTTAGTATCATATCTCCGATACTGCACTTCTGATCCGTTAGTACGAGTTGCTGTAATTTATTTCACCAATGTAGAACCAATAAAACCCTAAGTCATAATTTTCCAAGGAACAACCTATTTTTATTTTGTTTTTTCTGTTCACACCGTTGTCAGTCAACATGAACGAGACACACCCATCCATCACAGATCTACATCGAGTGTGCGGAGACGCCATACTATTGATACAACGAAAGAAATAGACGTCGATTGATGTAAACGATCAAATAAAAGTAAAATGGCATTGCTTTAGACACAAAAACTAATTTACACATCGTTTTTTTACAGTTTTTAGTCATATTGAGTCGAAGTAGACACGTGTTTAGATTGAGATCGAGGTACTCCTTGAAGAGGCGGAGAGGTATATTTCGATCAGAGGAATGGCTGTAAATAGGCTTGTGACCCGAGCACGCATTATCTATAGCAGATGGCCCTGCTAAGAGTTCTCGGCTATCTGTGCGCTCAGCCTGGTGTGGTGAAGCAATGTATTCTTGAGCGACGAGATCGTGAATTTTGTAAACAAAGATGGCGGAGCAACCGGGACCATCAGGCGAGGGTAGCCGGTTTCGACAGCGATCTGACATATTTTAAGTTCTATCAAGAGATATTAGTGAAGAAAATGAGAGTGATGTTGATGTGGATGATGAGAATTTCGACTCTGACTTCGATGCAGCCGAAATGCAGAGCTCGGATGACAGTGATCATGCAAGTTCCGAGTCGGACGATGAATCAAGTGCGGGTACGCCAGCACCTCTCTATGTGAATGTCATGAATGCACATGCAACAGTTATTCTTTTCTTGATTATGTTGTATAAAAACTATTCTTTCTTATGAGGATGTTTTCTAATGTGTTTTCTTTGATATGGCATGTAGAAATATGCTTATATAGAAGTTTTTAAATTTTTAATTCAAATAATAAGTGATTTACTTCTCAACGTAGTTTAGTTTGTAAATGTATGTATAGTCAGATCACCTGCCACATTCATGGGTAGGGGTAAACAGACCAATTTTTTTCTTATGTCAGTTAGAAATATATTTGTATTACCTTTTGGGGAAAAAATCTGATCATCACATCACTTATTAGTTAGCATGGGTGAGGATATACTTGAAAAATATAAAATAATAAATCAGCATGTTGCATTATCAATTATTTTTTTGGGGGGTGGTGTCACAATGCATGTTTGTCAAAACCAATTGCATAAATAAATTGCTCATTATCAGAGCTTTCAGAATACATATAGTTTGTTGGGTCTTTCTTTATTTGTTGTGGTATCATTGCATCATATTGAGACCTACCCATTTACGGCAAAAAAACTGTGACATTTGGGGAACAATGGCCTGACACAGATAGGGTTAACCACTCTGGTCTCTCCCTTATATCAATTAGCATTAGAAACAACACCAGAATAGGTATTTACAACAATCCATGATTACCATCACTTTCCTTTTCAGCAAGTTACTTTCAATCAGATGTTAATGATGTGTACCCTCATTATTTCTCGACATTTCTCTTCACCCATGAATTTGAGTACATTTATTTTAACTTCACAAACACTTACGTGAAGTCCAACCACAAGAGTGGCAGTGATATACTAAGGATGTACACATCAGAGGATACCCACCCACATTGATACAATGCATGACTGCGGACATGAGCACGTGCACTATTATAAAGCAATTGCAGCACAAAAAACAGGTTATTGATGTTGATACAGAGCAAAAGTGCAGGCGTGAATATGTGCATACTTGTAACACATTTCAAAGGACAGTCACTGAGTTCAAGTGTCTGTCTGCCTTTTCAACTCACCCCTCACCCGGCAAGACCTTCCTGCATCTTTGTTTCCAGATCAGGCTAGAGCCTATCATGGCACTGACAGACAAATATCTAGCGATGCTCTTTGCCCTGGATTTGGCTATCCCTACCATCTGCACTCCACTGATCACACGACTGTGAACACTTCCAAGGGCTCCCACAACAAGAACACAGATCTTCCAATTAAATCCATTCTTCTGGATTTCTGCACAAAGTGGGAGATACTTGTCAAACTTTGCATTGTAGCATTCTTCGACAAAAGCGTACGTACATACATACATACATGCTGAATACTTGTGTATCGTTAAGCACACAATGCTAGGTAATGAAGAAATATCAAAATGAAGAAATATTCAAAAGTGACATATGATGCATAATTTTTTTATTTAATTTATACAAAAAGTTTTTGTGAGGCACAAGATGTAAATGCAAAAACTTTCAGGAGGGACTCGTAAAAGAGATATAAACAGAAACTGGATGGGTGAAGGGGGTGAAACTCGTTCATGACCATCACATACAAAACAGAACAAGAAGGGCAAAGCCCATACAACTCACATGCTTGACCTTGACCTTTACATGACCTTGACCTTCGGGCGACCTTCAAGGTCAAGGTCAAACAACTAAACCTACCAATGACATCATACACTAAAGAAATGCTTTACACATTTTCCCTACCAAAATACATGTGATCTTGACCCAAGGTCAAGGTCATCCAAGGTCATGCAACACAAAGCTGTTAATACAAGACATAGGAAGCACAATGGTGCTTATTGGCACTTTCTACCATGAGATATGGTCACTTTTAGTGGTTCACTACCCCATTTGGGTCACATTTCATAAGGGTCAAAGTGACCTTGACCTTGATGATATGTGACCAAATGTGTCTCATGATGAAAGTATAACATGTGCCCCACATAATTATTAAGTTTGAAACAGTTATCTTCCATAGTTCAGGGTCAAGGTCACTTCAAAATATGTATACAATCCAACTTTGAAGAGCTCCTGTGACCTTGACCTTGAAGCAAGGTCAACCAAACTGGTATCAAAAGATAGGGCTTACTTTGCCCTATATACCATATATAGGTCAGGTATCCAATCTCAAAAACTTCAGAGAAAATTAAGAAAATGTGAAAAATGGCTGTTTTTTAGACAACATTTATGGCCCCTGCGACCTTGACCTTGAAGCAAGGACAAGTCACTGTGTATGTTTTTTGAGGCCTTGTCATCATACACCATCATGCCACATTTGGTATTGATAGACTTAATAGTCTCCGAGAAAAATCCAACGTTAAAGTTTTTGGACGCCCGGACGCCTGGACGCACGAAACGGGTGAGTACATAGACTCACTTTTGCTTCGCATGTGAGTCAAAAAGCATGAAAAGCATTACAGCTGTACTAATAGTAAGACCCTTTCAACAAACATGTAGCTGGCACAACTTTCACAAACCAGACAGTAACTGCCATACAGATAAGCCCACATGAACATGTACACATACACAGATGGGCACATACACAAGCATGAACACATGCATTCACATTCATACACACACATACACATACACACACATGTGCACGCACATGTCTGCACTCAGACACAAAAACACAAAGACAGGGAGACAGGCAAAGACAGGGAGACACACACACATACACGCATGAACACATGCATACATACATGTGCATGCACACTCCTGGGCTTAGACACAGACACACAAAGACAGGGAGACAAAGAGAGACACACACACACACACACACACACACACACACACACACACACACACACAAGCATGAACACATGCATACATGTGCATGCACACTCCTGCACACACGACAGGGAGACAGAGAGACACACACACACACACACACACACACACACACACACACACACACACACACACAGATACTTACGCATTGACAGGGTCATAAGGCTGAGTGGCATAGGTGGGGTGGTGCTCTGCCTTGTACATGATGCGCTGCGTGTCATACAGCAGGAACATGGAGAAAAGCACCAGGCCGCCATACAGGGTGACGGAGTAGAGACCTGCTCCCAGGGCAGTGGTTGGAGGA
>JAWQFJ010011227.1:20000-40000 GCA_034096865.1 Theodoxus fluviatilis
CCAAGGGCAAGAGGTTTCGGAATTCATCATATACAAAAAAATTCAGGTCAGTTTACAAACAAACAAAACATAAAACACTTAAAGTTGCTTTCACATTGATCTATGTTATGAATCCAATCATTCTCAATTCCACTAACACTTGCACCCATGCACGCGCGCACATATACATACACACACACACACACACACACACATGCACGCGCACACACACATATACACTCCCTCCCTCCCTGAGAAATATTAAACCCAAATTTGTACAAAACATGGATGCATGATAGGTAAGAGTTATGTGGTTAACAGAATAGGCTGGTGAGTAATTCCATGAGAAGTCAAAATACACACACACAACCATATGGTTTCAAATACATCATTTTTATGCACAATTACAAAAATACATGTATGCACTTCTTCAATGTTTCCACCATCACCACACACACACACACACACACACATGCACACTCACACACACACACACACACATGCATGCACAGAGAGAGAGAGAGGAGAGAGAGAGACAGAGAGACAGAGAGAGAGAGAGAGAGAGAGAGAGAGAGAGAGAGAGAGAGAGAGAGAGAGAGAGAGAGAGAGAGAGAGAGAGAGAGAGAGAGAGAGAGAGTGAGAGAGCAGTGTAACAAAGTAATACAGAAGCAGCCTAAGGGGGGAAAAGTTCAACACGTACATGTAATACTAATAGTTCAACAATGCATCATCATGTCACATGTGCAAGGGAAAGTTGTGCTCCATTCTACTCTTTCTTTCCAATGTCATGTCAACATTTATAAAAAGATATTGTAGAGAAAAAGACTGACTTGGCTCTGTCAATAGCGCCCACTTCATTGGAGAGACCCAGTCCATAGTAGCACAGTGACCCAATGCCCACCAAGGACGCTCCTGCAACCAACCCCTTGCCCAGACTGAAGGCTGCAATGATAAAATATACAGATATAGGCAATATAGGTTACATTGTTGTAGCAATGCCCGACCTTTTTTTCAAATGTACCAAATGATTATAACTTGAAGTTATGGTGATAGTACCCATTGATCTAATCACAATGCAATTTGAATTTTGGAAATCGGTTAATTAGAACCAAAGTTATGGTAATTCGAAGGCCAAAAATATTTAGTAGGATTTGTGAAGACCCCCAGATTTGGGATGGCACCGGTTGAAACAAGGAAATAATACATTTCTTAGTGTCATTCTTACATTTATTGGAGTATATTAATAAAAATTCACACACCTATGGAAAAAAATCAACCAAATCCAATGGCGCCATCAAAAATGACATAACTAAATTACTATTTGCTAATTTGCATAAAATTTGCATAAATTTTACTCTTGTTTCAAATTTCTTGAAAGGACACAAAATAATATGCAGTATCCTGGCATATAACTGGCATTTTATCAATGTACAATAATTCCATCCATGAAAATAAATGAAAAAATATGTAAATTGTGATTACACGAATTTGCATAATTAATTAAATGTGTTCTGATTGGTCGAAATGTAAAACAAGCACAAGTTCGCTAAAAATAAAGATTTCTCATAATTTTTTTAATTTTTATGTTGCTCTGTCTCTTACTTTCATTGTCTTTTAGTGCATTGTGATTTGAAGTGAACTGTGCATTATTTTGACAACAGTTGAAGTATAAGATGAGAAATTAACCAAATAAAAACTACACATGATATATACAAACATACAACTTTATTGTGATGGTGTTAATGTAATGAACACACAATTTACATGTATGACATATCACAAAAGCCTATTTCCTGAAATACAGCCAAACAAAGCATCACCTGGAATTTGTGTGTTGGGCGGGTGGTTATACTCTACACTGTCTAGTGTCTACACTCTACAGAACCACGACATCATCAGATGAGACATCAAGATCTGGGCCAGACTGTTGCAAGAAATATGTGCAACAAATATTAAGTCATATAGAAAAGCAAACAAACATTACAAAATACATTATTACAGACAAGACAAACTACTGAACAAAAAACATTGAAACAAACAATAAATCAAAACACTCAACTATAGGCTAACTGACATAAGATATAGAAAAGCAAACAAACATTACAAAATACATTATTACAGACAAGACAAACTACTGAACAAAAAACATTGAAACAAACAATAAATCAAAACACTCAACTAGGCTAACTGACATTAAACACATAAGTCAAACATAATCTTTTACAGTAATTATTCATTTGAAGGGGATGGGGCCTTGGGGGTGTAGAACGAATTACTGTGGGTTTTTTCATGTTGTGAAGCACTTAAACCCATTCCCCCCGTCGGAACATTCCAAATTGGCAAGCTGCGCCATTCAAACTGCAGCGGTCTAAAAATAGATTGAGAGGTTGGGGGGGTTTCAACAATGGACTGGCCCACAAGACGCTTGTCGCTAGCGAAGCGATTGGAATTTTCTGAAGAAACAAAACAAAACCACACAACCAAACCACACAAAAACATATATAAGCATTGATTCTGTACATCTGAACAATATCTCTTTAAATTTAAGTGAAATTTTGGTTGCGAAGCAGCTGAAGTGACCAGCGGCAATCACATTGTCTGTTCCCGCGGCCGATAGGCCTATTCGTAAATGATCTAAATCCTTCGGATGGTACCTCAGAAAAATGCACAATCCGTCGTCATGCTTATCGCAAAAATTAAACCAAATATATCATGAAAAAGAGAAATTCTTGAGGAATTCAAATCTATGCGTTATAGAGCGATTTGAACAGATTTACTAAGCAAATAATTGAAAAATATCGGATTCACTTCACACCGCAATATCTTTCGGCTGCCGCTAAATGATCTAAATCCTTCGGATGGTACCCCAGAAAAATGCACAATCCGTCGTCATGCTTATCGCAAAAATTAAACCAAATATATCATGAAAAAGAGAAATTCTTGAGGAATTCAAATCTATGCGTTATAGAGCGATTTGAACAGATTTACTAAGCAAATAATTGAAAAATATCGGATTCACTGCACACCGCAATATCTTTCGGCTGCCGCTAAATGATCTAAATCCTTCGGATGGTACCCCAGAAAAATGCACAATCCGTCGTCATGCTTATCGCAAAAATTAAACCAAATATATCATGAAAAAGAGAAATTCTTGAGGAATTCAAATCTATGCGTTATAGAGCGATTTGAACAGATTTACTAAGCAAATAATTGAAAAATATCGGATTCACTGCACACCGCAATATCTTTCGGCTGCCGCTAAATGATCTAAATCCTTCGGATGGTACCTCAGAAAAATGCACAATCCGTCGTCATGCTTATCGCAAAAATTAAGCCAAATATATCATGAAAAAGAGAAATTATTGAGGAATTCAATTCTACGCGTTATAGAGCGATTTGAACAGATTTACGAAGCAAATTATAGAAAAATATCGGATTCACTTCACACTTACCGCAATATCTTTCGACTGCAGAAACACCGGACTTTATAACGCACACCGAACGAAAGAGCAAGCTTTCCTCTGATGGGTTGTAAAGTTTCAACTTGATCCATTGAGAAACTTCGACGGACGAGTGTTTTGAAGAGACCAACCCGAGTCGCGAAATGCGAACTCCGCCGTGCCATCGCAAGGCGGTAGCGGCGGAGGGTGCTTTTACGTAATCAGCTTGTATTTTCTCGGCAGAAATCAGGCAGATTAACACCAAATCACACACACATGTTTTTGAAACCTTTATGAACAACTTTCCTTCTTGTCTTTATTGAGAATATTATGTGGATTGTCCACGATTAGCCATGAAAGTGAAGTGGTGGTGCTTGCTTGCATTTTTCGCATACCGGAAAGAAGGCGCGGGCATTGCTAATTGTTGTATTATATTGTGTTATATTATGTAACCTATATTGCCATATATACAAAATTGAAATGCACTTCCTCGTAGCAACTCCCCAGAAATGAAAACCTACCTGTCTCTCTCCAGCTGCCCCCATCCCAAAATCACATGCCTGAGATATGACAATGACAAATGTTTATTCGAATAGGCCAGCGGCCTGTTTCGAAGGAATGTTTACAACAACAACAAAATGAACGAATCAGAATGTATCAAGACTAAAAGTCTTGTGAATCAGCGCGAGGGTCAGAAAAGAAAGTATGTTGCATCCCACCAGCAGTGAGGAAGAGTCTTGAGCACACCAGCACATGATCAGTCTGCACAGTCTACCTTTGATTTGATCTGAGGACTTTTGATGGGAGATTTGTTTGCTGGATGCCTGAGATAAGTAAAAGGAGAAACACATTCCAAATGTAACATTGTAAGCAAACTGATGCTTCCAAATATCATGTACATGTGCAGTTCAAGCCAGACTTAGTCCTCCATTTCAAAATGCTAACTTTATAAATGCCTCTGGAACTGTATCTCAGTGTCTGCCTGTTATATTTTATTTACCTGTGTCTCCAGCAGGTGCCATTGTTGTTTCCTTCAAAGTCTTGACCTTCATTTTGCGAAATCCTGAGCGGGTTTCTGAGGCGTAGAGCTGAATCTGGGTTTTGAGGCATGGCTGGCCGACAGATCTGCCAGTGTGCCGACCAACGCCTGTCACGAAGGCTGTTAGTGGGAGTCGACCCACAGAGGCAAGTCTGCAGGCGAACATCTTGATTCTTTCACTTCACTCTGCAGCAATGAAAATATGCTCCGATCCTGCGGGATTCAAAACAAAAACGCACCCTCAGTGCATCACACCACAGGATTACGCAACGGGAATACGTACGGACAACATTAAAGGACACTTCTGACCCTCAGTGATAGAGTTGAAAAAATAAAACTGACGTCTCCACATCGCAAGTTGTAAACAAGCTGAATATAGGCATACTGTTTAACCTGGTGACTGCGCAATGTCATTCCGGAAAGACATTTGCAGCACTACGCAATTAGTCGATCAGTACCGTCAGAAGTGATCAACATGCTGCCCATGATTTACAAACACATTTTACTCCGACAAGTGATGTAGCTGCGCTTTTACTTACAGAACCACCGGAGACGGCAGAAACAACTGATCACCACAGAAAACGTGCATTAAGTCTCAATCATGTCAATGTATAAGACCAGACATGAATGTAAACAAGTTACATCAGATGAAAAGTTAGCAGCCAGTATGCCTTTCCAGTCTCAGTCCAAAGCACACCCAGTTGGCTGTCTGCAATCGTCAATAAAACCAACACAGTTTCGAGAGCTTGAGTAAAGCCCCAAAATGATGGATGCACTCTCGACGAATAAATAATCGAAAGCCGCTCGAGACTCACCGAAACGTCCGGGAGAATCACCTTTTTCAGCGTGTAGTCTACAGCTAGTCAGTTCATGAAAGTTCACAGGAAGTGACGTAGGTTAAAAATAATATCGGTGGCTGAGACTTTTCTAGAAAAACTTAGCAACAATCATGCTGAAAAAACATCAAGTCGTACAACGCAAAATTTATGCAACCTCTTTTCATGGAGGTCAGAAATAAGTCGGGAAATGTCATGCAAGAATGATACGCGTAACGTTTGCGATTTTTAAGTGCTCAATATTCTACCAAGGAGAGTTATTTCCCTTGAACTATCACCTTGCTTGTGTCACTTCGGAAGTAAATTTCGTCAGACCTATCTCGATAGGGTCACGGATCTATAATCCGTGATAGGGTCTTTGGTCAGACGTAGTAAAAGATCATCTGCCAGTAAATCAGTCGTTTAGCATAATCTCTTCGCCGGCATCTGTCTTGCTGCCTCTGCGAGGATATTTCAACCTTCGTATACTTTCATGCCAGCTCGTCTGTTATCTGTCAATGTGAATCCCAGCTTGTCTGAAGGCATTTCGTTTATTTTGTCGGTTAGTCTGCATGTCCTCGTGGTTGTATGCCTGCTTCGTGGTGTTTTTTTTTAACCAAAATGTGTGTCTCTGTGCAAGTCTGCCCATGTACGTGTCTGTCCGTCTGCTTCTCTCATCTCCGACTGTCCGCTCGCCCGCCTGTCTGCTTTAACATTTTCCCCCCTCCTAGTAGGGCTGAAATGGTCGTTGTCCCGAACATTTCCGGACACTGTACCTGAGGTACTCTGTCCGATCGGACAAAGGGGGTCTGCTCTCTATTGCGGAGGGCCGCTATTGCGGGATGTTTTTGGTAACAAAAGTTCTTAAGACAATTTTGATTCTTATGTCCTAAAACGCCAAAAAAAACATAAAATTTTTGTTACTTTTTTTAACTTAGAAATTTTTTCGCTTTTTTTTCTATTGCGGGGGGTCGCTATTGCGGGATTTTTTTTTGGTCAAAAATTCTTAAGGCCATTTTGATTCTTTTGTCCTAAAACGCCAAAAAAAAACATATAATGTTTGTTACTTTGTTTTGGGGGGAAAAAATCCCGCAATAGCGGCCCCCCGCAATAGAAAAAAAAGCGAAAAAATTTCTAAGTTAAAAAAAAGTAACAAAAATTTTATGTTTTTTTTGGCGTTTTAGGACATAAGAATCAAAATTGTCTTAAGAACTTTTGTTACCAAAACAATCCCGCAATAGCGGCCCTCCGCAATAGCGGCCCTCCGCAATAGCAGCCCCTCCCCGGACAAAGTACCTCAGGTAGTTTGAAATCTCGTTCTTACAGTCACGTGACTTCATCAAGCAAGACGGCGAAGAAAGCTGTCTGCTCGAGATGACATTTTCAGTTACTTGCATAATTAACGAGCTTCTTAAAGCCACACCCCCTTGATTAAAAAATGATTGTGAAATACTTCGGTACCAACCACACCACACGCCCTTAATGCAACCACATACCTTCCACACAGGCACCAATCCCCCCACACGCCCTTAGGCAATTTCCACTGCCGTCGCAAAACAAAGTCTCTGTGATGAGCTGTTTGCCGCGCTGACGCTGGGGCCGATCGGCGATTACAGTGAACGTGTCCGATAGAAACCCATTTTTCCCTTTCAGCACTGTAACCTGCGGGTCCTTCGTGCGTCCTTTACGGATCATGCATGCCTCCCTGTAGGCCGGCAATCTATTCAAATAATTCCACGTTTTCGAAACTGCCGGTTGTTGGCAGTCTCGTTCTCGTTCAAATGCCGAGATTTCAAACTGAGGTACTCTGTGCGGTCGGACAGAGTACCTCAGGTACAGTGTCCGGAAATGTTCGGGACAACGACCATTTCAGCCCTAGTAGGGATACACTTTTACATCTTTCTTTTTGTCTAATAGTCATCGAATGAAACTTTTTACTTTTGTGCTTAACACGTCAGGGTGTACACGGTATGCTGCAGCCAAACAAAACTTGACTTTCCATTAAAAAATCAATTCGGGTTACAATCAACAACTTTTGGGGGAGTAATTAATAAGATCACAAATGGAAATTAAAGCTGCCAATGTGGAGGATTGCTGCAAATAAAAAACCTAAGTCACGTGTACCGACGGGTCATAATATAGGCCTACCTATCTAAGTTGCTGCGATCTAGAAGAAGAAAAATTAAGCACAGCTCAATCATAACCACAGCCTGTCTATCTTTTTTCTTTTTTTCTTCATATGGTTCAGCGGGGAAGACTCAAAACATCACCACGGGGTTGCTTTCATCGTCAGGAAGGAGGTCGTCAATAGCGTCATCAGCTGTACGCCAGTCTCCAGCAGGCTCATCTGCATCCGTATTTCAGCGAGACCACATATCATCACCATCATCCAGGTTTACGCTCCAACATCAGACTATGAAGACGATTGAGGGGGTTGAACAGTTCTATGAAAAGTTAGAGCGCATCATAGCCAAGGTCCCGAAGAAAGACATCCTCATCGTCCAAGGCGACTGGAACGCCAAGGTTGGACCAGACGCTTACCAAGACTGGTCAGGAACAGTAGGAAGATTTGGCATAGGAGAGACCAACGACAGAGGGCTGAGACTTCTTGAGTTCGCCAGAAGCCATCAACTCACCCTGGCCAACACGCTGCACCCACACAAGCCGTCCAGAACAACGACCTGGCATGCCCCAAACGGGCAAGTACACAACCAGATCGACTTCATACTGGCGCCGCAGCGGTTCAAGTCCAGCATCAACAAGGCGAACACAAGAACGTTTCCCGGTGCAGACATCGGCAGTGACCACGACCTAGTGCTCACCACCATCAAGCTGAAGTTGAAGAACAGACGCACCACCAAGAACCCTCGCAACAGATTCAACTTAGAGAAGCTGAAAGACCCAGAGACAGCAGAGGTGTTTCAAGCCCAGATAGGCTGAAAGTTCGCAGCCTTGAACACCATAGACAGTGACATCAATACGCTCACCAACAACATCAAAGAAATCCTGCTGTCATCGGCCGAAGAAGTTCTTGGGAGAGAGAGGAGGAAGAACAAGCCATGGGTAACGAACGAGATCCTGGACCTTTGCGACAGAAGAAGAGAGCTAAGGCATGAGAAGTACAACAGCCAGGACTCCAGGACAAAGTATCAGAAAGCGAACAGGGAAGTAAGGAAGCGGATGAAAGAGGCTAAGGAGGAGTGGATTGAGGAGCAGTGCAACATCGTCGACAAGGAGATGACCACAGGCAATATTAAACAGGCCTACAGCACCCTCAAGACCCTCACCAAGACCAGCCAGCCCAAGGCCAGTGTTATCACAGACACTGAATGAAACCTCCTGACCGAGAGAACAGGTGGACACAATACTGCAACGACCTCTACTATTACCCGCTTCAACCAGATCTCCTTCAGAACCCACCCACCCCCCCGGCCCACCCCACCCGCCCGGATGCTGATGACGCAAATCCGTCCATACTCAAGGCCGAAGTAGAGGAGGCGGTGCAAAGTTCCCTGCCTTCAGACGAAATAGTCAATTCAAGCCAGAACTAAACAGTTATCTGCTGCCACTCATTCGAGCTTTACATGAAACATTATATCACACTAGCTCGATCGTCTGCTGGCGTAGTGGCTACGGTTCGATCGTGTTCGTCTGCTAGGTACGTACGGTGTGGTTTGTTTACTTCTCTTCTGTGGGTTTTGTGCAGAAAGTATACGTGACAATAGTCTATTATGACTATTTTCGAATAGTTTTTTAATCTAATTAAACTTTTTGCATGCTTTAATGCCATTTTTGCCACGATCTAGCGATAATCACTCCTCAATACAGACCCGAAACATACCCCAACATATAGCACCGGAAGTTGTGTAACCTACGATCATGGCTGCGCTGCTAATTACCATATGACCCCTGGTGAACTCTTTCCCGGCCATAAAGGGGTTATACCGAAACATCATGGAAGCTGTTGTTTTGCTTGGGAAACCCTGAGCCTCCGTCCCGCAAGGGACGGGATCCACCAGCGAGATGGAACAACACCACTCTCCTCCCCCGTTTTTCCGTAACAATGGTGTCAGAAGTGGGATTCCAGCTTGGCTACCCCCACCCAGAACAGCAGCGACATGGTGAAACGAACATCACGGAAACAACTTTTGCTACATCTAAGAGCCGACCTGCGAGCAGACGATGAAGCAACAAGAGCCCGCCAACAACAGCAGAGAGAAGAAGACCGTTTCGAGGCAGACAGCAAAGAGATTGCATGTACAAAAGAAGAACTGCCGATAGAAGAAGACTGTGCAGCTATGGAGGATAATGCCAGTGAAGAGTTACAATGCATCGGAGTGCAGGTAGAGGGAACTCAGCTGCAGGGAAGCAGAGTAACCAGTGCCAGAGGAAGAGCTGAAGGTCTGTGCGACCAAGTGGGTATGCCCCCTGGGAGAGGGCAACCGATGACACCGCAAGAGAGGCGGAATTGCCGTCGCGGACAGGACAGCTGGACATAGTGGCACAGGAGATGGCACTATCAGCGCTCGGGAACGGTTTGGTGTACAGGCAGACAACGAGAGATGCAACTCCCCCAGCGGTCTATGCCTTCGAAAACGTGAGCCTGCAAGGAGAAAGTTCAGCCTTCGACATGTCATCCCCGCTACCTTGCTTCGCAGAGGTGTGAGAATTCGTCGCTACAACGACCCAGCAGCAGGTCGTCTGGTTCACGAGAGAGCAGCCGGGACCTGCTTCGCCAGCAAAGGACGACGACCCGACCGGATTAACTTCCGTCAGGGCGATGATGGCGTCGCGGGATTCGTCGGCAACAGGAACGAGAAGAGATCAAAACTTGACGCTACAAGAAAGTTTCGATAGCTAATGCGTCACCTTTCGTATGGACTGGTGGTATTAGCTAAATGCTACTGCACATGAGATATTGCGAAGTCAGGAGACTGAATGATGTGCTGCCAGGGAGGTAAGGAATGAAGCTATTGGATTTTTTAATTTAGTAGTAGGTCTTGATGCAGTATGTGTTCGCGGTGCCATTGTATTGCATTTATGAGTTCAGGAGAGATATGAATTTGACCTATTGTGAGGTCTACAGTGTAGATGCTGCGGAAGAATATCTGGATTTGACCCTTTTAGGAGTCTTAAGTACTGTGTGTACTGTGGAGGGACGTCTGGAGAGCCCCAGAGGAGGCTGGCAGAACAGGTGTGCTGAGGGTAGACGTCCAGGTGGGACTTAGTGTGGGTGAACAGCAATGGTGTGCTGTGTAGAGGTGTCCAGATCCTACCCATCCGGGGTAGGCAGCACTAGTGCGCTGTTGAAAGATGTCCAGATTCGACTCATCAGGAGATGTTGGTAGCGGTTCACTGTGTTGATCCAGTTTAATGTATCGTCAAATAGTTAGTTGATTGCGTCATTGTGTGTTTGCTATTCTGGTATAGAACAACTAATACGTGCCATGTAAAAGATTTGAGCAAGTAACGTTGCGCATCACTTTGTGTAACCAGAATTCATGCTCCTTCCTCCCTGTGCCTTACTGAGTGAAGAAATGCTGCTCGTGTGTTCTCCTGATTTCCCATGTGAATCACCTGACAAGTATGTAGGGTTGTGAGATCCACAGCGGTTAGCGACTGAACGTTCGCTGACCCTGTTGTGTGCCCTCATCTGGATATTTGATGGACTTTCGTGCATGGAATGGACTGTCATGTTTCAATTGTTAAGAAATCATTATATTGTCTATGTCTTGTTGTTGCATTGTGTATGACCTGGCCCCATCGCTAATGTTAGATCTGAAAGTATGTACTATTCAGGGACCGAATAGTTTTAGGAGGGGAAAAGTGTTGTGAAGTAATTGTTCACAGCCAGGGAACTCCTCAGAACGTTCCGACCCTCCTTTGTTCTAACCCCCGCCCCCGCAGCCCCACATATCTCGGAGCAATCAGCATGAAAAACTTCCCCGAAATAGTACCTGAATAGTGGAAGAGTCAGGGTACTTTCTAGAATAGTCTGCCCCCCCCCCCCCCCCCCCCCCAAACCTTGTTCTTGCTGCTCCCTTATCTGCAATAGATAGTACCTTTGTTCTCATGAGATGCCTCGGCATTGGCCAAAGCCTTCATTGCGCATCCCAGTCGAGGGTATGAATACCGCTCAGCATTCGCTCTCTCTCTCTCTCTCTCTCTCTCTCTCTCTCTCTCTCTCTCTCTCTCTCTCTCTCTCTCTCCACACCCCTTTTTCTTATAGGATTGGAGCGATAGAGGGAGAAAGATCTGACGAGCTGGACGGACTTCTGCCCTCTAGCACCCCAGGGACCCCCAGTGGACAAGGTCATAGTGATAAGCGTCGTAGGCCAGGAGTTCTCACCTAGTGAATAAAGGGGTTATACCGAAACATCATGGTAGCTGTTGTTTTGCTTGGAAAACCCTGAGCCTCCGTCCCGCAAGGGACGGGATCCACCAGCGAGAGGATTGCGGATGGAGCAACACCACTTTCCTCCCCCGTTTTTCCGTAACATTTACCTTTTCCAGTGAAGCAACTCTACACCGTATGAAAATGAGTGTGTGTCGACTTCTGTGTGGATCATGCAACATTTTGCGGTACATTTTAGTGGACTATTTTCCACGGACATTTAGACGCTTCTTGCTTTGCTTCTCTTGAAATCAGACCCTGAAATACAGCAGTACGTGGCGTAGTGAGGCTACTCAAGACCGCCCTTAGCTGAGCAGCTGGAGTACGTATATAAAGCCCGAAGCCCAGCATTTCCGGCCCCCGCTGATGAGGATGGCATCGAGCAGCTCTAACCGTATGTTGCACTTGTCCCCGCGTCGTAGGGAACGAATTCGGTAAACAAGGTGGTTCTTAACCGGGGAACTCTCCGCCACAAACCATCCGCGCGTTGGACCTACTTTCCATGACCTCTAACGCTTAATGTGGCACAGCTCCCCGGGGCATCTGCCTTATAAATACAACTCGCGGCAGGTTCGGAGGGATCGGCAGACCGGAGGCGCGTTTCGTTTCGAAAGTTAAATATTTAAAATAATTAACTCAGAGATGAGCGCGCACGGCGAGCGTCTGCGTGGACAGGCTCAATTACAGGAGAAAAGCTTTGGGATTCGCGAGCGCTCGCCATGAACGCTTATCTCTTAACATTGCTTTGGTTCTTCCGAACCGAAGCGCACCAGCAGGGCCGGGTTTGAAAATAGGTAGTCGATCTTGGTCGCAAGATCTTGCTTCGCAGTAAGAGCTAGCTAAAAAAAAAAAAAACCAACGTGACGAACTAATGCGCAAGCGTAGACGTCACGACAAGAGGTGAACTAGCCACATGTCAATGGCCGACGTGTTGCCGGTTCATTCAGAAAACGCTCTATTTCGAGATACTAGCAACCCATCCAAAGAAAATATAAGCCATGCACAGCATTAATTTATCAAAGGTGTATGTTGAATGCATTAATAGATCGTGAAACCTCCTACAGTTTACACATCGAATGCAGGTCAACGCATCCACGCCGAACATTTGTCTCCAAGATGGCGGCGCGCACTGTACTCATGCTGTCCGCCATCTTGAATCTTAAAAGCTAGGCACCTCTCAAAATGCCTCGCTCAATCTACGCTCGTCTACGATTGGCTCGATAGCAAGCAAAGAATGAAACTGCCCATTCGGCGAGATCTACGTAGATCTACCGAGATCTTTGCATTTTCAAACCCGCTCCTGGTCTGCCGATCCGTCCGAACCTGGTTCGCGGGCGGTGAGTTCGCCAGGTTGAGAACCGCCGTTATGCAGCCATGAAAACTGCTGGGAGGCATCAGGGCAGGATCAGATCATAGAGACCCGACCCTATGTTCAAACCAGTTTGGAAGAACGAAGCCAACCCTAGCGCAACAGTAAACTAGTGGTCAAGCACCATAGCCAACCCACAAAAACGTCTCCACACTCATTCACCATGCAAGCATAACAATCAACGCCTGGCCCTAACACATTTTCTCCGGGAAGAGAATCATAGAAAGCGTTCATGCTTGCCTGAAGCCGATCAGAAAATTCCATTACTCTCAAACTGCAATATTTGTGTCGTGTTTTTATTTCTTTTTCTTTCTCTTTCTTTCTTTCTTGCGAGATTTTTTAATGGACGGCCTCTCCTGTGCGGCACAAGTTCTTTCACAGTTTCGTAACCTGGGCTTCGCTTTACAAGCGCAATACCCGTCATCGCCAACGCAGTTGTAACTTTTATCCGTTTGCATGCCTATCTTAACTCATGTAGTATCTTCTGTGACGCACTGGAGGTTATGAACTGTTTGCACTATTCAGCGAATGGCTCTGTCAGTAGTTTCAATGGAATGTACACTTTGTCATTCACTTGTGACATGACAAGATACTTGTAGAGCGCGACTTAAATTCTGTCTCCAGAGGATTTTACTCGCTGATATTAATGTGAACGGAAAGTTGCCAAAGACTTTTGTATTTCTTTAATGATACTGGTGAACGATAGGGAAGAAGGGAACATATTAACATTCTACAGTTGGCGGAAAAGCAAAGATAATATGCACGTTTCTTGAATATCATAGAAAGTAACCGGTGTAAACAATTGTTTAACATAATTTTTTCCTCTTTCTTCAAGACATCAGACGATATCTGCAGTTGGTATTTTTGCTTCGTACTGACAATGATAAATATATATGTATATATATTATACTCTGTTAAAATCACGGTGACTAATTGAATTAAAGGATTCTTCATTACTGTAATCGGAAAAATTTGGGAACAATTTAAACCAATATCTCTGTCCGACAATATGATATATATTGCCTATGTTTGAATACATCAGGACAGTTTATTTGTGTTGGTCATTAGGCTATCAGGCAATTACAAAGAGGTGAGTTCAAAAGTATACATAAGGAAGGATTCGGTACAGCAAGTACATCTCTGAGACCCAAGATAACAAAGCACCCCATGGCACAGTCTCTTTTCTCCTTAGTTTTAATGCTTTGAATATAGACCAGGCTAGACCACTACACATCCTTTTCGTGTACATCATTTAAGTGCGAAAAGTTCACACTGTACATGTTTATATCTCACTTGAAAAATATGATATGAAGCAGTCGTACTTTGGGCATTTGAACAGAAGGTGTTCCTTATTTTCAATTATTTTGCTAAATGAGCACATCATTTAATATGTATTTCCGCACATGACATATTTCAATGTCTTTGACACCCATTCTAAACATTGTGTAATATCTCCTTGCCGGTAAAAGTAAGTCATGTAAGTGTGTTTCAGCATTGCGCTGTATCTTTAAAAGGGCAAATGTATGTAATATGTTGCTACTTTCCACAAAAGATGTCCAGTCTTGCTTAAAGCAATCTACCAGTCGTCGTCTTAACACGTTTAGGAAGGTACTTTTGTGGTCAAACATCTTGGTTGTGCCATGCTTCCCCAAATCCAAAGAACATAGTAATATTTCTGATGCAAAGTACCCAATATGGAACATTGTTTTCAGCCATATCCAGTAACACCAATTATGCTTTTATTGGCAGTCTATCACTGTCCATCAATATTTCATAGCTTTCATTAATGTCGTGATATGAGGAGGTGTTTTACTAGTGTATCCGTATACTTATAGCATTGTTGGAGGCGCGTATGCACACTCGCCGATAGCATTTGAAGGCAAACAGCTGCACCTTTTCAATCACATCTGATCTCTGAAGTCCCCATACTTCGGTTGCAAAAAAAACCGGTTGCACCTGTGGCTAAAAGACTATAGTGGAAGTGGTGACTTTTGCACAACCTATGCGTGACAGTACTTTAAGTATGTTTATAATCTTACCCCTTGCCTCAAGCGCCACCTCAATTAGTGCAGCATTCATGCTAATTTTCCACGTGAATTCATGTCCTATGTATTCATAAAAATTTTATTTGGAAATGGGTTTCATTGTATGTCCAATTTTTGTATATTTTTAACGCCCTTCTTTCTTAAACACAATTATATTGGTTTTATCCAAATTTACCTCAAGATTCAAGCTATTAGATTATTTTTCTATAGTGTATAGCTGATTTTCCAGGCCCTTTGCTATGCTTGAAGTGAGCATGAGATCATCTGTAAACAGCAACAGAAACAACAATTGATCAGCAGACTGCATTTGTGCCCCATGCCTTCCATGAGGAATGATCTATGTGCTCAATTCGTTGATAAAAAGAGAAAATAATTTCGTGTTGGAATTTTGCTTCGTTTCATGCCTGAGAGGCATATAAATGACTCGGCTAGTTGTCCGTTCCTCACACAGGCCTTGACTGACTTGTACATTGCCTGCAGTGCACGCATTATTCTGTCTCTCACCCCATTCTTGTACAACATATTCCGGAGCTTTGACCTCTCCATGCAGTCAAATGCCTTCTACAAATCCGTGCAAGCAGCATATAACAGACCTCCTTTCCTCGCCAAATACTTTTCGGCAAGTATATACAAGGCAAATATATGATCTATTGTGCAAATGCTGCCTGTATTTAAGAAATTTCTTGTTTGCTTCGGCCCATCTTTCAAGACGTCTGCTTAATTAAGGAAGTATAGCATTTGCTAACTGCGCTCGATTGGGTTACTCCTCTATAATTTTCAGGATTTTCATCATCACCCTTTTTATTGAAGAGGCACTAGTATGAATGTGCACCAGTCGTCAAGTAACCGACTCTTCATGAACAGATTATGAATTTTTAAAAGCTTCTGCGAAACTTTTGTGGCGGTGGGTCGAGCAGGTTTAAGCATTTCACTCAAAAACGTTGTCTAAACACGGCGCTCTCTTTCCTAAAGCTCAGAACAGATTCAGTCATTTCGCCATCTAGATTATCATTACTAACTTTCTCCAATTTATTTCAAAACTCGGTCCCCTTCCCGCGATTGAAAACTGTCCTGAAGTGTTCAGCCCATCGTTCATTACTTATAGAGTAACCTCTGTTTGGGTGATATGCTAGAGAGGGTTTTTCTTTCCAGAATTCTTTTGATTTGTCACAGTTTGCTACTATGTACTCAGATTTGTGTGAGTTGTATTCGTGTTTTTTTTTTTAGAACAAAAATTTGTTATACTCTTTAGGTAAACTCCCTCGCGTTCTCTTTCCTGCAAAATTGTCATGTGTCTACGTAGTGTCCTTCTAAATTCTTTCCATTTCCCCTACAATTACGATTGTATCAGCATTTTGTGAGAAGTTCATCGTCTTAATAGTAACATTTATTTTCATTTTCTTTCCAGCATCAGCGATGCAGCTCACAGAGTCTGCTATAGCAGCTGCAATGTCCGTCGTAATCCTAAGGGTAGCATGTAGTTTGCGTACATAGGCCTATAATCCTGACATTACGAACGTATTAAACCAATTTTCTTTACTATCATCTCACCTTGTGATTTCTATAGAATGTCTAACTTGCATGGTATTATGCTCTTCAAACTGACTGCAATTTACTAGTAATTCCAATGGCATGTGTTCCGACTCTGTTCTTGTACCGACGGCAAAATCGAAGCTGTCAAAGTGGTTTTTTAGTTCTACGGACATCAGAAGGTATATCTATCGTACTGCAGTCCTACTTGGTTACAAATGTATGTTCTCCATTGCTATCACCTTTGCTTGCTCTGTTATAAATTTGAAATGATCAACTTTCCATTAGTCAACGAGCTCCCGCCCAAGAATTGAGATCCCGACATTTTGAAAGGGGGTATGTTTATCATCTGTATCATCTCAAGGTGGTAAATTTCTCCCACAATCTGACGGCATAGCATGCACAGTAAGATAAGCTGTTGTTGCATTCAATTATCTAATTACCAACACGGGAACACATCCAAATTTATCAATCAGATTTAAAATGCATGGCGCCAACATATCTATTTTAAGTTATCGAGCAAGCGATTTTATTTCCGGCCTCATGCTTTTGTATCTCTGGCCAAATGTGCCTTTTCCGCCCAAAGGAGCACTTTAATTAAAACATACATTTGACAATCAATTTGAAAATCGCGTGATTAAAAAAACAAAACAACTTACGTTGTCAGAGACGTGTGGCGCGCTATATAGTGACTGCAGCTAATGTCAAAAGAAGTGAAATGCTTGTCTACGAAGCGTAGTCTGGCCTATCTTGCATCGATGAAAGCAGCAATACGTTTTATAAGGGTTCTATGACCTAGTAGAATAAAATCCCTCCGCGAATGTCTAAGAACACTTACACATGGCGCAAATATTCATTTCTGTATGTGCATATGTCCACTGGCTTATTTTCACACATGAGCCTTACGCAATGAGACCTGCCTATTTAGCAGGAACAACCTATGTATTTTCCACTTTTTGGGGGGCAGACGTTTCCAAGCGTGTTTTGACATGTACTATTGTTTATGCAAGCACGACCATCTCCCTAGTCAGGGAAGATCCAAACACATTTACGAACAACCCGATATACATCTTCAGACGTTGTTTACTATTGTGCGACTATGTCTACAAAGCAATCAGGGGGGAAATTCGGGAAGCAAGAAGATTTAGCACCGATTCTTTCGTGTCACGATACAAAAATGTGGGGAAAAACAACGCACGTATTGAAAGAGAAGTGTCTTTATAACTTCAGTACAAGACATTACTCGAAGTAACAAATAAGTGTCAGTCTCAGTTCAGACTTAAGAGGTTTATTTGATTCTACTTATATGCTGGTTGAATTTTGATAAGTAATTTCGACCATACGTTTGCACTTTTCCAAGTAGAATCAGAATGTTAACATGCACATTAGGCCTACTCTCTCTGTCTCTCTCTCTCTCTCTCTCTCTCTCTCTCTCTCTCTCTCTCTTCTCTCTCTCTCTCTCTCTCTCTCTCTCTCTCTCTCTCTCTCTCTCTCTCTCTCTCTCTCTCTCTCTCTCTCTCTCTCTCTCTCTCTCTCTCTCTCGCTTTGTGCGCGTGTGCGTGCGTGTGTAACAGTGTAACATTGCTCTTCTGATATACACATTCGCATGTAATTGATGACGAGTCACAGACACTGCCAAGTGACAAAGCCACCCTGTGACGATGTGAAAAGGCTCAGGTAAACCATTGGAAACCAGGCTGCAGGTAAACCCATACTGCTGATGTAGAATTTCTAACGAGCAGCATTTGGAGAGCGCAAACCTCCGCCAAGTCAGGCACAGTGGTGGCGGTATCAAAGTAGGCTACCGCGTCCATGGCCTGTATAATTCAGGCAGCATGTTCTGCTAGCCAGGCATGACGCTATATTCACTTTAGTGTCATTTAGCGGTCTCAGAGTGTGGAACGCATACGCTGGCTTGCAGCACACGCCGGCGCTGCGCCAGCAATCGGCTCAGGCGGAAACCTTTCTTTTTGTGGTTGACATTCCAAAACGATAAAACAGATAACCTCCAAAATTTAATGAATTGTTCTTTGGTTGAAACCCTGACCTCACACTAAATTTCATTAGAATCCCCTTTTGAACTAATTAACGCACACACCAACCCTACCGAAAAACATAACCTAATTGGCGGAGGTCATTAAACAACTGTAGGTGTGAACCGAATGTTAATCGGCTGTTTGCTCATGGTTTTGTTCAGTTTGATATAATTTGGTTGGGTCGGGCAGGATTGGTTTGGGTTTGGGTTTGGGTTGGGCTGGTTAGGGTTGGGAATGGTGTGGACAGGGTTGGATTGGCCCTATCTAGTCAAATCTGGCCTGGACTCATCTCGCCTAGTTTGACTTCTTTTGGTTTGGTTCCTTCTCTGTTGTACATTTGTTTCGTATGAAACTGTCAGAAGACCAGCTTGTATAATTTAGTCTAGCGTCGTCAGGGTTTGCAACGAGTGACCTGGTCAGTAGTTTTGCCCCGTCTTGTCTTACAGAAGCAGAGGAACATAATTATACGCGATTCTGTGGTACGCTTCATTTCACTGAAAATGTGCCGTGTTAGGGCAAGGCCTTTTCAGATGGAACACTGGACACTTGGTGCTTTTCATCGCCGTAGTGTTCAGTAGGCTTGACGTCCAGAGACTCCGTCCTGTACGTAATGTCTTCGCCGCCCGACACGCGCCTGAAGCATCTGCAAGCACAAAGTGGTGACACTGATAGGCATGGACCACGCTCTAATGTCTGAGGAGGTTGTTTTCATTTTCAGACAGATTTGTTCATAATTATAAAAATAATTGAAAATTAAAACCTCACGAATGAAGACTGTTCAGAACATACGGAGACAAAGCGTGCAGGTGTATGCGTATGGACTTGCATTTAAACACTCATACACGCACGCGCGTATGCATCCTCGCGCATAAATGTGCGAGTGCATACACACACATGCACACACATACAACACACACAGAGATATGCGCACAAACTCGGACACCCACATGCACACGCGCGCAAACACAAGCACACACACACAGACAAACACACACAAACACACACACACGCTCGCGCGCACATGCATAATACACACGCACATGCATACTCATGCATTCGCACATGCACATGTATTCACACATGCACACAAATGCAACATACAACTACACACACACACACACACACTATCACATTGATACACTAATATACACTCTCAATCACACACACACACACACACACACACACACACACACACAACACACACACACACACACACACACACACACACACACACACATTCACAAACACTTACACACACTCACAAACACACAAAAACACAAACACACATACACATTCACAAACACTTACACACACACACACACACACACACACAAACACACACAAACACAAACA
>JAWQFJ010011228.1:7500-16482 GCA_034096865.1 Theodoxus fluviatilis
CTGTTTGAGCTACCTTCGCGCCTTGGTGTGGGCCGAGGCTGTTTGAGCTACCTTCGCGCCTTTGTGCCTGGGTGTGGGCCGAGGCTGTTTGAGCTACCTTCGCGCCTTTGTGCCTGGGTGTGGGCCGAGGCTGTTTGAGCTACGTTAGCGCCTTTGTGCCTGGGTGTGGGCCGAGGCTGTTTGAGCTACGTTAGCGCCATTGTGCCCTGATGTGGGCTGCTTGAGTGGGTGCCATACAACTGTTTTGTGGAATACATGTCATTCATACGTATATACTGGTGTTTGTGTCTTTTCTTGTTATTTTTCATTGTGGAGGTTGGCTAACCCTAGGCCCTGTTAGCCGGTCCATAACAAACAGAAAAAGAAAAGGCTGGTCTTTCCTCTCACAGGCATGATTGTGAACAGCTTTACTGTTAGCTGTGAAGTAGTAGGGAAAAGTATGGCATTAAGCCACACAGGGCATTAGGCCCCACTTCAAGGAACAACATTTCACATCATTTCAGTTTGTTGTAGTTTGTCTTCAAAATGAGTTTCAAACACTCACAGTTGGTTTCTCTCAAAAAAGATGTTTGCTTCTGACCTGCTCAGAAAGTAGGTTAGTCACCACAAGGTTTTTGGTCACCACTCTTGTGTTGCCATGTTGAAAGTATATTTGTTTAATGTGCCTCTTAGACCTCACCCACATCTAATGTTCAAGTGCACTTCATGATCATAAATGGAACATGACAACCACATCAGTGCTTTTCTAAACCACCAAGGCAAGTTCTAATGCATTCCTGTTGTCAATCAAACTGTGCTGGGGCTTCATGACTCTCTCTTCAGCATTTTGTTTCAAAAATGAAAACAGTTTGTCAGCAAGACAATCTAATCTAATCTCATCTAAAACATTAAAAATAACTTACAAATGCATAAAATCGCACAGAAGGAGAGAACACAATCTTAATTTAATTCTAACATAAATTTTTCTGCCAATGCACAGAAGCAAGGTCCAAAATGACATGATGCAGCCCCCACGCCACATTGGTAGTCTCTGACAGCTCAAGGCCAACCCTGGGTGTGTTATTGGAGCAACACTCAAAGCCCAGCAGGCAGTAGTCTCTGCCAATGAGGGGATCATTCAGCAACTCTAGTCTTATGTACAATTGGAAAGGACATCCCAATGAGTGTAGAAACCACACTCATGTAACATTTCACAACACATTTGCACACACACAAACTTTCAATGTGTTGCAAATTATGAAATTTGATTGGAGTTCACAGGTATGAGCTACTTACCACAGGTTTTAAAGTCTTAATGTTTCTTTTATCTTTAGCTCACTAATCAAATTGAACACAACCCACAGACCATAGCAAAACCACCCTTTCATCTCCCCTTTATGATGGTGTATGGCAATCCAGTAAGCTGCATGTGATACCAAGCATCAAACAAAGTGTATGGTTTGCATTAATTTCCTCTGATTTGTATATATACTTATGGCAGAAATCAGTGTTTTCTTGACATAATGCCCAGAGTCGGATACAGAAAATGGAAGGGCAATGGACATGAAATCTTATTACTGACATTTTCAGGATAATTAAACTGAACAGAAAAAAGACATCCTAATTTAGACTAGAGGGGTATGTGTGTTTCATTAGTCCTGTTTTGTCTTCCTGACAAACTATTTTCAAATAAAAAACAAAATGCTAAAGTGAAGGGCATTAAGCCCTGCCACATTTTGATTGACTCTCAGGGACTTGGCCTTTCTCATTCAGGACTAATAAAAGGTCGGTTACTTTGAACTGTCAGTGCTGAAGTATAGGCCTCATCAAACTTAGCATTATGAACAAACTTCAAAGAATTTGTTGTGGAGGAATCTAATTCATCACAGTAAAAACAACTTTTCCTCTTCAATTTTGGGCAGAAATTTCTCTCCAAAGCAGTATGCAATACAAGAAGTAGGGGAAAGCTGGGCATTTGTGAAATGTCCTGTTTTATAAAAAGATTCGTCAAGTTAAACAGAGTGAGCAAATTGGAGATATTAATATCCAGTTAAACATGCTCACTTCTTCTGATGACCACAAAAGTAGTGATGGATGGATGGATAGATGGAGTTTGACAAACATTACCAGAAGGATTTGGAGTAAGTGCAAATGGAGTCACTATGTGCCTATTTCTTCCCCTCTTTTGAATCCTGTAGGGAGACGCGGTAGGTCAATTCTTAATCCCCAACCTACATGTAGGGGGAGGGATGGATGGTGTTTTACGGCCTACCAGCCTCTGTAGGCTATATAAGGGCATTAAGCACGAAAATCACTTGAACAGTATTGAGTAAATGCAAATCAAGTCACGGTGTCCCAAGATATTCGCCTCTTACGAATCGCGTAGGGAGACGCGGTGGGTCAATGGCCGGAGATGTGTTGTCGTCACTTCCGGAGTTATTTGTAGAAGCCACGTGCTTTCAGCCATGTTGGTAGGAGGCGAGCGCTGTCTGCTAAGCTGTGCTACGGGAGACGTGCAACCAGCCCGACTTCTTGCTGCGTGAAAAATTGTTTTAACAACCAACAAAAAGAAAAATCAAGAGGAGTCAAACGCTCCTACTACTTTATACCATCAGAGAACACCAAGCAAGGCCCGATTGTGCAAAGGGTGACCAAAGCTAGACGAAGAGAATGGAAAAAGAAGATTTACAGAATAGATCTGACCTTTCGAGACAAACACTCGTAGAGAATCAGCAGACATCGCCCACGAATCCTGCTACGAAGAATCGATAGACTTCCGAAGACCTATAATTCTTTAACTCTTCAACGTGTAGGGCGATGTTCCGAGTACAACAATTAAACATGTCCATGGCACTCGTTGGCGGAGTGTTCCTCAATTCCGGATCAAGTTGGTCCTTTGTCAGCTGGTATGGATGGATGGATGGATGGATGGATTTATATGGCTTATCAGCCTTTATAGGCTACGTAAGGCCACCGAGCACAAAAACCACTAGAATAGTTCCGAGTCAGCGCAAATCAAGTCACAATGTACCTAGCTATTTGCCTCTTACGAATCGCAAAAGGAGATGCGGTGGGTGAATTCTTACCACCCTCTAACCCACAGGGAGCGTCAACTGGTATGAATCGAGCCCGCCGATCACCTCAATTTTGTTGAGGTAAAATCGACAGTAACCTTCAGCTTCCATATCACTCCCTTGGATTTTCCCCCCAAAATGAAATGACATGTATGCATCCATTGCAGCTCCGTGACTGCATGATGTTTCAAACGGAAAGTGGTTACTTCAATTTCAAAATATTTTACTCATCACCTTCAAACTAAGTACTCTAGACTACAAAGAAAATGAACAAACAAACAAATAAAACAAATAGGATGCATTCATAAATGTGAAATTATACTTGTTTTTTAAATGGTATGTGCAAATGCTAGCTTTCATAAGATATGTTAACATGTTCTGTAGACACTTCTTCTGCTTATAGAAGAAGAATATTTATTTCCATTTGCAGCATAATGTAAAAATACGACGTGTGTGAAAATTGTGCCAGACATGTTTTCTTTTGTTAAGAAAAGGATTTGTGTGTACATGTTGTCTGTAGGTGATGCATCAAACTATGAAAGTTGCAAAAAGATCATAGAAAATGTTGCCATATTCAAATAAAGTATTTGACACCATCACAATCATAGGAAGTGCTGTATTAATCAAACTTACAAATGAATAAAGATACGGATTTGAATGCATATTGTTTCTTTTCTCTCAATAATTTTCTGAGTGATTTGAACATAGTTAAACTCAATGTTTACATCTGACAATGTTCAGGGGAAGAGTTGTCTGACTTTAACAAAGTATAAACAACGAGTCTCTATCATGAAACGAAAAAAATTACCCCAATTTCAAACTTGTCCATGCGCTGAGCCTGTGGTTCGAAGTTAATAAAATTTAAGACGTATGTACCTTGAAACGTTGTTTATGTGTATACAGAAGCCCAACTTTTTCCCATTCAGAACTTTTGTTTCAGCGCCGACCTTAAAGTACCGCCTTAAGATGCTTGTAGACATTTGCTCTTTTAAGGTATTGCCATAATATTAAGTGAGCATCTAGCCAAAAGAATTGTTTTTATGACTGCCAAGTTTTATGGCTGTATCTTGTAAACACGCTGAGATATGGACAATACCGCACTGTCTCTCGAGAAAAAAGGCCTTAAAACCAGCGTTTTTGCCTGCAAAACGTGTTAACGCCTCTTGTCTTTCAAAGCCCGTAGTAGACACACCCCTTTTGTTTTCTCTTCAAAACGCATGTTCTCTTAAAGATAAAAACCGCTGGCGCTGAACCTCCAGGTTTTGGCATCAAAAAAAGAAGATCGGGTTCGAACCCGCAACCTCTCGAGAAAAGCGGGGGGGAACCCCCCCCCCCCACACACACACACACACACACACACACAAACACAAAAAAACAGGTCGGGTTTGAGCCCACAACCTCTTGAAAAAAGAGAAGAAAAAAAAGTTTCTGCGCAGAATCGAACCTGGTCACGCATGACCAAGAGACCAACGCTCTACCAATCGTGTCATTGGAGATCTGGTGTGCCTGAGTTTTTGTAAAGCATTTATAGCGTTCGCAGCGACAACTTACAAGTGACCGTGAAATAGGAAGGTGTGAGATGAGATTTTACCCTGGGAGTAAACAAAATAAGTTTATTTCAGACCATTTACCTTTGCTGAAACTACTGTGTTCTGACAGCCATCTGGTTTGTAGCTTCGCACTTCTCGCACCTGTTCCGGTCAGTCTTTCCTGACGAGCAGTGAAGTGCTTCACAAGGCGCCTCTTTTATGTTTCGTGTTTTGTTTATTGCTTGCTATTTAATTAATTGTATTGTATTTAATTTTTCTTTATTTCAACTGTACAGTGTGCGAGTGTTGGAATGCTTTGTATGAGTGTGGACTTTTTCATTGTAAACGCCATGAGCTTGCCTATTAGGGAAGGTATGTGCATACAAATAGTCTGTATTATTATTATTATTATTATTAACCACAGACGAAAGTCCTGTAAGCTCCCAAGCTTTTGAAGGCTGCAAAATTCTCGCACTTTTGCCCAGCACAAAATATTGTACAATCCTGGCGTGGTTTATGTCCGGCAACTGGTTTTTGTCGACAGACCACAAACTGTTTGGTGTTTCATACGGATCTAACCCATCAACGTCAATAATCTTCTCGTATAAGCTTTTTTTTTTTTCACAAGTGAAAAAGACTAGGCCTGGTCAGAAGACCAGTATCCGTAAGAGCGATGCAAATACAGCCAGAGAACCATCAGAATCGGCAACAGGCCCTGGACGCCTAAGAAGGCCGAAGAATCTACTCTACTCTACTCATTGTTTTGTGAAAGTAGGAAAAGATAACTCTGTTTGACTCGATCTGGCTATTCCGTCAATTGAAATCTCAGGGGGGGGGGGGGGGGTGTTTCGAGTTTACGACCTACATAAATCAATTTTTTTCAAACCTCGATTCTGAAAATTTGATACATTCAATCGGACCTAACTTCCAGTAAGTGTGCAAAATGCCAAGGAAATCCGTCCAGTAGTTTTTGAGAAATCAGCCGTTAAGTCGGGACAGAGAGACAGACATGCACATAAAATTACGTCACGTTATTGATGACGTCACACATTTTGCAATTTCGCCATTCCATCAATTGACTATTTAGGGAGGTGCTTCCGAGTTTACGACCTTAAAAAAACACTTTTTTTTTCAAACCTCGATTCTGAAAATTTGATACATTCAATCGGACCTAACTTCCAGTAAGTGTGCGAAATGTCAAGGAAATCCGTCCAGTAGTTCTTAAGAAATCAGCCGTTAAGTTGGGACAGACAGACAGACAAAGTATGTAGGACCTCCAGTAAACCTGGAGGGATAAATGGTTGGGCTATCGTTTGACGTTTATTTTTACAAAATGCTGTTGCATCTGATTCTTTTATAAATTTAAGAAACGGAAAAAAGGCGTTTTGCAAGTTCATTTTCGGGGGTACCCACTTTGACGCCCAGCTGCGCAGCGCTGAGTTAAGATAATCGTGATCTATAAACGGAATCATAAAGAAGACTAAATGTCCTTTCCGAGCATCTCTATATTTAATTGAGATGTCTCTCTCTCTGTGTGTGTGTGTGTGTGTGCGTGTGTGTGTCTGTGTGTGTCTATGTGTGTGTGTGTGTGTGTGTGTGTCTGTGTGTGTGTGTGTGTCACTTATACGTTTCCACAGTTTTATTCCCATCGACTTGAAACTTGGAATGGGGTTAGGTGTGGGCCGGGGTCAGGTCATGGTGGGGTTAAAAAATTGTGTCGCCATGGTAACCGGAAGTGAGCACAAACAAGATGGCCGCCGAAAACTCAAAGTGCTCCGATTTGACCGAAATTTGGTGTGTGGGTGTCATGGGTCCCTTTCTAGTCGGACTTTTACCGATAGAGACCTAGACGATCCAATCAACCGATACACAACAAAACAAGAAAAGAAATTTCACAATTACAGTTTATTTAGACCAACCAATACAACACCTCAAAGCTCAGCATGTCTCGGTCCAAACCCTAAACACGGCTGATCAACAAACAATCGAGTACACACCCACTCAACATATGCAACATATCCTGAAGAAAAAAAACCCCATCAATGTCCAAAACCAAAACCCACACTACAAATCACCACTCCAATGTAACCAACACAATAATCCACCGAAATCAAACCAGCAAAATGAATACACAAATTCAAACACTCATCCTACACGCACACCCGGCCAAAGGGGACCTAAATGCTCAATCTGACAGACAACCAACAAAACTCTTATGTCCGCCAAACTTCGCGGCACCTCGACACACTGAAAACACCGCAGTAAACACACAGAGTAGCACCCAGCAAAACTCTTATGTCCGCCAAACTTCGCGGTACATAGACACACTGAAAACACATCAGTAACCACCCAGAGTAGCGCACAGCAAACTCTTTATGTCCGCCAAACTTCGCGGTACATAGACACACTGCAAACACAGCAGTAAACACCCAGAGTAGCGCACAGCACAACTCTTATGTCCGCCACACTTCGCGGTACATCAACAAACTGCAAACACTGCAGTAAACACCCAGAGTAGCACACAGCAAAACTCTTATGTCCGCCAAACTTCGCGGCACCTCGACACACTGAAAACACAGCAGTAAACACCCAGAGTAGCACACAGCAAAACTCTTATGTCCGCCAAACTTCGCGGTACATGGACACACTGCAAGCACAGCAGTAAACACCCAGAGTAGCACACAGCAAAACTCTTATGTCCGCCAAATTTCGCGGTACATCAACACACTGCAAACACTGTCGTAAACACCCAGAGTAGCACACAGCAAAACTCTTATGTCCGCCAAACTTCGCGGCACCTCGACACACTGAAAACACAGCAGTAAACACCCAGGGTAGCACACAGCAAAACTCTTATGTCCGCCAAACTTCGCGGTACATGGACACCCTGCAAGCACAGCAGTAAACACCCAGAGTAGCACACAGCAAAACTCTTATGTCCGCCAAACTTCGCGGTACATGGACACCCTGCAAGCACAGCAGTAAACACCCAGAGTAGCACACAGCAAAACTCTTATGTCCGCCAAATTTCGCGGTACATCAACACACTGCAAACACTGCAGTAAACACCCCATCACAGAGCATGCAAACCCAACATACTAAGCTACTCACATGTCTGTAGCCCCATAGCATACCCTCTCTCTCCGGGTCGAGCCTCTCGCACCCTGACCACACGGCGCCCTGACTCCTCATACCACGAGCTCAGGTTTTTTCACGCAACACCCTCGCTCCTCTCCCTCCGGCTCTCTCCCTCTGTCTGTCTCGATTTCTCTCTCCTCACCCCCTTCTCACATCTCCCGTGATCCTCTCGTCTCGCCCGCCACTTGCACGGACAACACGTCTTCTCTCTTGGCTCCCCTCCTGCCCGAGCTCGTTGTGAGCACAATTTAGCCTGACCCCTGCTTCGCACGATGTTAGTCGTTTCTAGCGCCAAAACCGTTTACTCTATTAAACCTAATTTTCCCCCAGGAGGTTAAAGGCCCACCTACGTCGCCTTCTCGAAAGGTCGCCGTGTGACAGTGGGTAGGTAAAGTCAAATGATGAAGATCTGTGAACAAATTTTTTGGTTATAGTGGTTACGTAATGAGAATAACAAAATGGCTGCTGAAGAATTTGGCTTTGTATGTGGCTTTGGCGCTTTGCACAGTGCCTGGCCGCGAAGCGGCTAGTATGTATATGGTTACTCAATATTTACTCGTTCAGCTTTTGTAGCAAATATTCGTACCGCTCCTTAACTTTTTGTGCGTAGTTTATTTGCATGCAAGAAGTTCATGGGTTTGGACAATAGAACACCGAATCATTTTGTGTACGGCGAACTGGGCAGATACCCTTTAGTTGTTAGCAGCACTGTTAAAGTAATAAAATACTGGCTCAGACTGATGAAAATGTCCACGCAAAGGCTGCCGAGACAAGCATATGCTATGTTAGTTAACTCACGTATTCCAGACAATAAGAACTGGTGTTGTATGGTTAAAAAATACCCTGTGTAATTCTGGTAGGGAATGAGATATGTTTTTCAATACAACTTAGGCAAAGAGTACAGGACTGCTACCGCCAGTCATGGGATGCACGTAATACTTGCAGCGAAAAGTTTGTGTAGTATTCTACATTTAAGGATATATTTGGACCAGAAAAATATTTCTGTATCCTCACCATTAAAAAGTTTAGAGATACATTCATTCGTTTTCGATTGAGAATGAATAATCTCCGAATTAACCAACAGCACAGTCCCAACGAAAGGAGAAGTCTTACTTGTCCATTTTGTAATGAAGTGGAGGATGAAACACACTTTCTGCTGGATTGTGATATGTATAGACATCTCAGAGAGATATATATCTCACCGTATGTATATACATGCTTACAACGACTGCAGATATTTGTTTACAGGAATAAAAAGTAAA
>JAWQFJ010011230.1:0-13471 GCA_034096865.1 Theodoxus fluviatilis
TGCAATGCGTGGCGGGCTAACTACTAGATCTATTGCATATTTTGGCATTCTGGTGTGTAGAGGGTGGGGAGATCTTTCCAGTGTTCGTCGAGTGCAACTTTGAAGTCATGGACTGAGGCAGCTGTGACAACTGCATCTGGTAGGTTATTCCAGGTTTTGATGATACGTTGTGAGAAGAAGTTCTTCCTGATGTTCAGCCGAAAGCTGTCTTTATGGAGTTTCAGCGAGTTTCCACGCAATTTAGTGTTGCTGGACAGCTTGAACGTTGGTTTCTGCACATCGTAGTAACCATGGAGGTATTTGTACACCTCTATCATATCTCCTCTCTTGCGTCTGTGCTCCAGGGTTGGGAGTTTGAGTGCTCGGAGTCTCTCTGGGTACGTCTTGTTTCTGAGTGATGACAGCAGTTTGGTTGCCCTACGCTGAACGTCCTCGATGTCACTGCATAGCGTTTTCATGTGTGGTTGCCAGACACAGTGTCCGTACTCCAATCTGGGTCTCACCAAGCTTTTGTACAGCAGGACGAAGGTCTGCTCTGTCAGATAGTCGAAAGACCGGCGGATGACTCCAATGACACGGTTTGCCTTCGATGTTGCATGTGCTACTTGGTCCTTGAAGGATAAAGTGCTGTCAATCATCACTCCGAGGTCCTTTTCTGCACCACTCTCCGCAAGCTGCAATCTCTGGGGTTTTCCATCAGCATCTTTACTGTTCATGAAGTATGTCGCTTGTGTCTTTTTGGACCCCATCTTCACAACACTGCATTTCTGCGGGTGGAACTTTAGAAGCCACTCTTCAGACCAGATCTGTAGTTTGTCAAGGTCGGTTTGATGCATCCGCTTCATCCGCTATGCATCCGCTCTTTCCGCTATGCGTCTGCTTCGCCATTATCCCCGGTTACCCCTTCGGAGCTGTCATCCACTTTCATCCTCTAGGCATTCTATGAACATCCGTTTAGCATCCCCGCCACATACTACCCACTTCCGTTATTTTCCGTTCTGTTTTCGCAAATGTTCGGCAATTTTGTCCATGTTTGGAGCGGATGAAACCGGATGGAGCTTTTGCTCGTCCGCTGTGTCCTTTTTGCATACGTTTTGTGTCCATCGGCCACTGAGACCGGGCCTTAAGAAAGAAGTCCGATTTATTCCTCAAATGGCTTCCAGTTGATTAACCCACTATTTACTTAGAAAACTTTTGCAACGGTTCAAGGGGTATTTCATATAACGCCACAGACTTACTGCGCATGTCGCGTCACCATAGAAACCACTTCTGCAGACTTCTGGCCCGTATTCACAACGGCGATTTATCTTTTTAACACTTGATTTATTCCCTAGCCCCGCGTTATCTTGATTGGTTAGATAAGGTACGCTCGTCAGAGAATCCTAGGTTGAGCTTTGCTATATATACTGGTTTCCAGCCAAGGGAGATCGGAACAGGCAGTTGGAATCGACTGAGTTTAGAGATAAATCGGAGTTAACATAAATCGCCGAAGAGAGATTGATCCGAACGGAGATCTTATTTTGGGCGTTTAATTGTCTGGATCTCTGGTTGAACCATGGTGAGTGACCATAGAGCGACATATTCATTAGTTTACACGGTGTTTATCGATCAGATTATGAAGGTGGAAGCTTGGTGAAGCGGATGAAAATGAAATTCATCGTAGACGCTGGCACACTATTTTTGTAACGGCGAAATTCCTTGAGATTTGCCTTCGACTTTTCTTCCTCAGGGTGTTGATGTGATTTGCACGGTCAAAGAACGAAGACAATTGCATTGTTTAATGTTAACATCTATAAAATTCTTTTAGGAATACTGCACTCAAGGGTTTTGAGACTTTGAGGGCATGGAACGCCAGTTGTCAGGGCAGGGGTAGGGGTAGAGGCAGCCATGCGTCTGCGCTCTCTGCAGCGGTAAGATGTTGACAGCGGTCTGCCTCAAAGTACAATAACTTTACAAACTTGCTCGCTAAGAAAGAAGTCCGATTTATTCCTCAAATGGCTTCCAGTTGATTAGCCCACTATTTACTTAGAAAACTTTTGCAACGGTTCAAGGGGTATTTCATATAACGCCACAGACTTACTGCGCATGTCGCGTCACCATAGAAACCACTTCTGCAGACTTCTGGCCCGTATTCACAACGGCGATTTATCTTTTTAACACTTGATTTATTCTCTAGCCCCGCGTTATCTTGATTGGTTAGATAAGGTACGCTCGTCAGAGAATCCTAGGTTGAGCTTTGCTATATATACTGGTTTCCAGCCAAGGGAGATCGGAACAGGCAGTTGGAATCGACTGAGTTTTGAGATAAATCGGAGTTAACATAAATCGCCGAAGAGCGATTGATCCGAACGGAGATCTTATTTTGGGCGTTTAATTGTCTGGATCTCTGGTTGAACCATGGTGAGTGACCATAGAGCGATATATTCATTAGGTTTACACGGTGTTTATCGATCACATTATGAAGGTGGAAGCTTGGTGAAGCGGATGAAAATGAAATTCATCGTAGACGCTGGCACACTATTTTTGTAACCGGCGAAATTCCTTGAGATTTGCCTTCGACTTTTCTTCCTCAGGGTGTTGATGTGATTTGCACGGTCAAAGAACGAAGACAATTGCATTGTTTTAATGTTAACATCTATAAAATTTTGTTAGGAATACTGCACTCAAGGGTTTTGAGACTTTTACAGAAAGTCATTCATCGGTGTGCGGCAGTTAGTTGATCGACGTTTCTGAACTTTCTCGATTCGAGTCGCGAATTACGCATTTACGGAATGCGTTATTTGCAAAGCTGGAGGTGGCACTACATATTTCTTTTCGCTTGTACAGTGACATTAGACAGAAATATTTCGTACGATATTTACAGGATACGGTTTGTACAGATATCTCACGTTTAATTAGTGGAAAAGAGGCAAAGAAAACTCGAGACTGGTCTTTGTGCCCTTGAACGACGCTCGATCGTAGAAAATGCAAGAAATGTCATGCGCTAGACACTCAGGATTAGAAATCATGACAAGTGCCCTGATTAAACCAATTTTACTCTGATGAACGTATTACACTCTGACCTTGAACAACCATGACATTGTAGCAGATATTGACGTGTCTTTGACTTAATGCATGTACTGTTAATGTTATACGCAATGTCTAATCAGTCAGTATACTTGTTTTTAAAATGTGTTAAAAACCACACCCCAAAAACCATTCAGCGTGGCTGAGACTAGTGAATATAGTCTCAGCAACAGGTTGGTCACGTGATAGCCTAAATTCTTCCATAACATGCATACCACCGTTCTGAACAGCCACGCTGAATGCCATATCACATCGTGAGTGTATTCCTCCGCTTGTTGTGATACACTCCATACTGGCAGCCATTTTTCCGTCAGTTCATTTTCTAAACATCGATTTCCCATGAATGTAAAACTTGTGTGCGGTAAAATTCGAATCACAAGAGTGTAATATTGTGAACTCTACTAATTATAAGGACTTTGAATACAACAGCAATATTTATACTTCATTGAGCGAGTTCGGAGGGTCAGAGTCGATCTCTGGTTGTGAATTCTTGTCAGCAAACCGTTAGATGACAACTAAAGACGCTTCAGCGTTTGTGTGAACAGTGATTACACGTACCTTGTCAGCAAACCGTCAGATGTCAATTCAACACTGTCTAGTCTCGCTGGATAAGCAGTGAATCAGAAAATGGCTTTAACTTCAGCTCCAAAGAAAAGAAAAAGAACAGAAATGACACCCAAAGACAAAGTGGACTTGCTTGATCGCTACCGAGAGCTAAATTCTAAAAGTTTGAGGGAGGGTGCTGACATTTTGGGTGTGTCGGCATCATTTCTGTGCCAGACACTGAAAAAAGAAGATGAACTTATGGCTGATATCGCAGAGGGCTCCAGTCAAGGCCAAAGGAAGCGTCGGCGCTGCGGGAAGGATAAAGAGACAGAAGATGGCTTAAAGCGGTGGTTCGACTCTATCCAAGCGCGCAACACACCTGTAAACGGCCCAATCCTGTGTCAGAAGGCGGAACAGATTGCTTCCCAGCTTGGTCGCTCCGAATTCAAAGCTACAAATGGGTGGTTTAACAGGTGGAAGAAACGCAACGGCTTGGTGAAGCGGGAAGTGCCGGTTAATAAAAACGCCGCTTATTAAAAACACTTTTGTTCGGTCCCAATGTGTTTTTAATAAGCGGCGACTACTGTATATACACAATCGCACGTGCTTAAGGCAGTTTACAACCTTATAGACACGTTCGCGCTAAAAGTAGTTCTCAAATGATTTCCTGAAAATCTCATAGATTAGTTTTATTAGAACACCAAATTTGTGTTTATCTATCGGGATAAATAATTGGAGTGAAATAGAATCGCCTCTTTTTACTCTCAATGGTCTTCTGATCATGTTGAATTTTGATTGGTAGAATCATTGGAATGTGGATTCGAAGTCACGTGACCAACCTGTGTCAGAGATAGTATTACATCTCTGTGTTCAGAATGCCCAAAAACTACACACTGCCGGGTTTTTTAGTCCCATATTTGATACCGAGTCCTGTATAATTACAGCCGTTACTACAAATTATAAAAATTCGAAAAAGAAACGCCAGTTGATTTGGAAACACTGCTCATGCAGTGATCATTGACCTACAAGGCGAGATTTGTTTGTGGCTACTGTTGTTTACAGTGAGTTAGCTCCCCTGCACGACAAACGAGCTCGGCAGCGTATTCCGTAGGGACTACGAGGAAAATGGTTAACAGTCGTGCAGTCTTCTTTTAATACATGTAAGGAATTTAGCAAAAGTCTACCCGAAGCCTTTTGCACAAGTGTGCTGAACAACACGAATACTTGGGTCTGTTTCATTTCGAAGATCGTGTGTTACAGTTAGTAGTTACTTCTGTTTTGTGTTGTGGCGCTGGACCGTAGACGTAGAGGTGCGTTGATGTTTCGTGAATTTAACACTCGGTGTTCTCATGTAAGTATAAGTTCAATGCCAACTGTTCGTTTTGTGTAATGAGTGTGTGTGCGCGCGTGCGTGTGCGTATGTGCAAAATATGTGAAAGCAAGAGGGACTGTTATATGTCACTTTATGAGGTTTTGATGATGAGCGGACTAGCATGACAATGTTGAGCCTATCGGAGTGGTAAAGCAATGGTTTGCATACAGAGACGAAAGCTGAGATCGATGCTTCGCTAATTCCAGGTAGAGCCGTTTAGCATGGCAGCAGATGGTGTGTTATAACCCACTATGTTGTATGACTACTACAAGTACAAAGGAGCCGTCTATGGAGTGGACCGAGATGCTGATCCCTTGTAAGGCTTGGTGTCCAATTGCCTCAATGTGATTGCCCCCCCCCCCCCCCCCCCCCTCTCTGTCTCAGTCTCTCTGTCTCTGTCTGTCTGCCTGTCTGTCTCTCTGTCTGTCTGTCTCTCTCTCTCTCTCTCTGTCTCTGTCTGTCTGTCTCTCTCTCTCTCTCTCTCTCTCTCTCTGTGTTTGTGTGTGTATGTGTGTGTATGCACATACGCTTGCGCATGCCTTGGTTTCCTCTAAGCATGGAGAGCAGACATTTTTGGGAGATGAGAATGACCTCCAGCCAAGTGGATGGCTGTTTTGAATTATGCTTAAGTCACCATGACTTATTCAGCTTTTAATAAAGGAGGATGCTCTCACTGCCTGTTTCACATCCAGGGACACTCAATCTGTACATGAACTGCTGTGATAATGAAAACTAGTCAGCTTGTCTTTTACATCATTGAGAGCAATTGGGTTTACGCAAGTCCTTCGTTGCATTGAATATTTCTCCTGCAGATAGTGTTATAGGACTCCCTCCCTCCCACCCCCCATCCCAACCCCCCTGTCCCTCCCCCACTGGAAAGAATTCAGCTTTGGAATGTCTCCTGCAGCTGAGCAACTGATGACTTAATATGGATTTTAGTCTTACAGAGGGTCTGAATCATTAGCTCCTCTAAACACCAAATACAATATCATCACTCGCATTCTGGTGGACATTTTCTTTCCTTCCAGCTTTGACACCAAACACAGGGTAATGTCACTGGGCAGCATCTGCAGCAGGAAGATCGTCAGTGACTCCACCATGACCCAGACTGCCATCTCCTTGCTGCTCCACGCACTGATGCCAGCACTGATGAGAGAGGCACTTCGATGCCGCTATGACAGGGCTGTTCATGTGAGTGGCTTGAACAGATATTTTTAAACTGGGCCTGTTCTGGTGGAGTGCCCTCGACTTGCTCATCTACAGAGTGGGTCGAGCAGTCTGTCAGACTTTTTTGAAGATCCTCTAGCTGTGATAAAATTTTATATAGATTCTGAGTATTATTCTCGTTTATGAGTCGTACTATGTTTTCATTGTTTTCGATATTTCTCCACTTACCTCATCTGAGGTAATCTTTTAATTGTGCATTTTTATACGGTAGAATTATGTTGTGGTGTTCAATGGCAATAAAGACTGATGAGCCCTTGGGCTCCATCCACCTATCCCTAAATGAGGACATCGAGATGTGAAATTTTGCCCTATCGCCATTATGCTTTTTCGTATTTAAAGGCTCTGCACAGCCTTTGCTAGCTATTGGGCAGTGGGACTCTATTTAATGGATTTTATGTCACTAGTTAGGTGAATTGTACTATACTCCGCTGTCGTGGAGAGTTCTAATAACATGGCGGAAGTGTTTCTTAACGTTGTGGCCTTATATAGCCTACAAGGCTGATAGGTCCTTAAACTTCATCCATCCATCCATCCTGTCCTTGGTGATTTGTCTGTGTGAGTGGATGAGAAACTATAACTGTATAAGACTGTTGAGCCTCACTTGCTCGTTTATCTGCTGCTGTTTTGCTGAATCACTTCCTGACTCATTCATTGAAACATGCATCCGTGTATACATGCACTCAATAACCCACTCACTCACTCCCCCCCCCCCCCCCTTCCCCCCCCAAAAAAAAACACACACACAAAAACACACACAAACACACACACACACTTTTATTTTACTTTCCATGCCAATGATGTGGACATTCCTGTGCTTGCATGAGATGTGCTTCACCACATTATCCCTGACAAATCTGCTCACCCACCTCTTCATCTCTCCTCCTGTCTCTTTAATTCATCCACTCAATCTGTCACTCATTCTCTTCTATCTTTTTCTGTGCAGGTCTTGCTCTTGCAATGGCCATATGATGGAGTGGTGTTGAGCGAGGTATTGGACCAGCCCTTCGCATCCCTCAAGCCGCTGTACTGCATGGACTACCAGGAGAAGATGGTCCAGGAGAGCATGATACACACCAGGATCCTTGCCCCCAGTTTCATGGAGAGCCTGAAAAAAAGGACGGAGGAACCTCAGATTCCTGGACATGCGTGGCTTTCCCACAGGTGGGTGGCTCTTGTTTCTCTCCCAAATGGCAGTCTGGGGGAGGAAGAGGAGGAGGAGGAGGAGGAGGGAGAGGGGGAGGGGGAGGAGGAGGAGGAGGGAGAGGGGGAGGAGGAGGAGGAGGGTCATGGTGATGGTGATGGTGAAGATCAAGTTTAGAATTGTTGGTGGCCCGTCTTAGCCCATTACAGCTTGAGGCAACAAGCGTGTTACATCTCCCTTTAAGGCTGCATGCAACACAGGTGTTCCATCTGGTACTGCTGCGCTTCAAATTTTATCACATTTCTAAATTAAATTTGAGAGAAAAAGGATATTTACTAGAAGCAACAATGATGATTTAGTCATGTAGTCTATTCATTTAAAAAAAGGTAAAGGTGTGATTTTAATAGCGACTTTCCACCATTGATCGGTGCTCAAACCGCTTTACACTTTATCCCCTGATCACTGGGCATCTTGATCAATCCTAACTGGTACCTCACAACAAACATTGTGAAAGACATTTAAGACGCACACAGTCAGGTATCAGCACCAACTCCGCTCCCTGGGGAGTATTCCAACCCAATGCTGGCGCTTGGCTGCATACAAGGGTTAATCTCACTACATTTTACCAACATTGCCCTCATAGGTACCCGGTTTTACTCCTGGGTGGGGAGAAGCAATGCGAGTTAAGCATCTTGCTCAAGAATGCAACTGGGAACCGTGCAGCTTCGAACGCCGTACCCACTGGCCGCAAGCGACTGTAGGTCCAGCGCGCTAACCACTCGGCCACAGAGCCCCACATTTAGCTTTCTGATAGTGTTTATGTCTTGTTATTATGATGTTTAGAAGTGAAGAAATATATTTTTGAATGGATGAAGTCAATGTTTGTGTTCAAGAAGCTTCAATTTTTGAGTTTTTTTTCCTTTTGCAAATGAGGTTGTAATAGGTGAGTTGACAAAGGCAAAGGCCAGGAATAGAGACCACATCACCGATGTGCTGAAATCCCTCCGCCTACTCCCTCTGACGGAGAGAGTCAGTTTCAAACTGGCTGTAATGGCCTAGAAATGTTTTCATGGTTTGGCCCCAGCATATCTCCAACACATTGTGCCACAGTACAAACCCACCAGATCTCCATGGTCTTCTTCAGCTTTCCTGCTGAAACAGAAAAAGCCAACAAGTACAGATTTGGACAGAGGGCATTTTCCTGAGCTGGTCCTCTTGTCCGGAATGCCCTACCTGTCAAACTCCCATCATGCCTTAAGCTGAACGCATTTAGACAAGACCTAAAAATGCATCTTTTTGCAAAATACTACAAGTGACTCCTGAACATGTGTGCGCTGCAAGCAAATGTAGGAGTCAGAAGCAGCGCTTTATAGACAATGATGACGATGATGATGTTGTTGATGATGATGATGATGATTGTAATGTTCTTGGGTATGTCACAGATGTAGTGATGACCCAAGACAGTATTCTGTAGGACAGCGTGCCGTTTTAATCAGCCATTTGATACAGGGAATTCTGGGATCCCCGAGGGGAGGTAACTCTTATTCAAAGGACAGTTATGGAAGGGTTGCTTCCCTTAGTTCTGCAGTTATTTTTACCAAAATGTTGCATCTCTCTTGTTTTGAAAAATTGAGCTCTACTCTTATTAGCATGATCAATTTATTGTCTCTGAACAATGGAGTTGCTTGATACTGATTTGGAGTGATGAAACAATTACTTAGTCTTTTATAAGTCCAATCTCTTAGGTTCTTTCACAGGGCGTCCGGATCTTGTGCAGTAGGTTCCTGATGATGGGTGGTTGCTGTTCTCATCCAGTTCAGGTGTTGTTGAGGGTTGCTCATGGGGATCTTCTGAGTGAGGTGATGTCTCTGGTCTGAGACAGTGACGGTTGCAGTGGAAGGTATGACCATTACTTGTCTCAACAACATAAGATCTTGGGGTGCTGTATGGCTTCATAATCTGGGGAGGTGTCCAATTGTCTCCCTTGGACAACTGTAGATATACCTTGTCACCTGTCTTCATAGGTGGCAACTGATGAGCTATTCGGTCATAGTTTCTTTTCTGCTTGGCTTGCAGGTGTGTTCGTCTTGTACTTACTGCTGAGGGGTTGATGATCTTTGGTTGCAGTTGTTTTGTTGAAGTTGGCAGGATGGATCAGAGTTGTCGGCCCATGAGAAGCGGAGCTGGGGAAGCAAGATTGTCAACTGGAGTAGATCTGTATTCTAGTAAGGCAAGGAGGGGGTTGCTTCCATCAGCCTTAGCTTTGGACAAGATGCGTTTTGCAATCTGTACAGCCTTGTCTGCAAGTCCATTCGATTGTGGGTAGCCAGGGCTGGAGTTGATGTGTTTGAAATTCTAGTATGCAGCAAAGTCTGAGAAATCCTCTGAGGCAAGCTGTGGTCCGTTGTCACTGATGAGGACTTCCGGGATGCCGTGGCGTGCAAATGGAGCTGAAAGCTTTCTGACTATGGACATGGCTGTCGTAGTGGAGAGCTCATCGATCTCGAAGTAGCGGCTGTAATAGTCTACTGTTATCAGGAAGGATATGTCTTGCCAATAGAAGATATCGGTGGCACGCTTCTGCCACGGTCGAGTTGGGACTTCGTGGGATAGGAGTGGTTCCTTTGGGTTTGCTGGGCTCATACTGGCACAGATGGTACAGGCTGTGAAGGTGATGTCCAAAGTAATTCACTTCTTCTGCAGCAATGGTGAGCTTGTCAGGATTCAATTTCAGATTCTTCTCTTCTGCTCTTTTGTTATGGGCCGACCCTGTGTCCTATTTTCTGTGTGGTTTGAAATGCGAGGTTTGGCGGGAATTGCAGCCCGACCTTTGACCTATTTTCTGTGTTGTTTGAAATGCCAGGTTTTGGCGGGAACAAGCTAAGACCGTTAATGAGTCAGGAACGCTTCCCTGATGATTTGATTGGTTGAGTGTGATCATGTGTGGACTGTGGATGATGCTTGCTGGCCTGGAGCGTTTGAGAGTTAAAGCGGTGTGCTCCTAGCATAGGGTCGTGAAGAGACGTGAGTAGGAAGCCGCTCCGTGTTGCAGTGGGACACGTTAAAGAAATCCTCCAAGTCATCTCCCCCGACAATCTGACTGCTGTATGAAGAACAGTATCCTTCCTTGAATGAAAGAACAAGCTTGCTGGATCTGGATCTGGAGGCCCTTTTTTTGTTGTATGGAGAATCTTCCCTCAGTCGGCGTGGACCGCTGGCTGAGTGTGTGTGTTGGTCTGAATGGATAGCGTTCTTTGGGGGAAAGTTCGTCAGTGAAGCATTCCAGAAGAGCGTCACCCATCTGCTTGAAAGACTCGTGAGTAATTTTGGGGTCAAGTTCGTTGTTGGTTCAGAGGAAGCAATCCTCTACGTTTCAGTCAGAGGGTAGACTGATAAAATTGATTGAAATATCTTATTCATTTGCCTTGAAATTGATCTTTATTCATGATTCAGTTCCGTTAAAGAAAATCCTTAATGAACATTGTGTCATGTCATGTGAGAAGTGAGAGAGTGAGTGAGTGAATTAATTATCCCCCCTCCACTTGTGATACCCCTAGACAAGAAAACAAGAACAATTGGAGAATTGTGTAAATGAAAGTGGAGGGTAGGTGATATCTTTGGAGTGCCGCTCTGAGATTCACGTCATGCTCCTCATGTGTTTTCCCTGTGAAAAGGATATCATCCACGAGGGTCGTGACTCCGGGTATTCCTTCAAATGTTTCTTCAATCTTGCGTTGAAATTCGTCCTGGACGTTGACAAGTCCAAATAGTAGGCGCAGGAATCTGTACCTTCCAAACGGGGTGTTGAAGGTGGTCAAGAAGGATGAATCTGTGTCTAGCTTCATCTGCCAGTAGCCTGATCTTGCGTCGAGCTTGCTAAAAAATCTGGCACCTGTCATCTTGGCTAGGGCATCTCAAAGGGTTGGCATTGGATAGTGCGGTCTCTTGATGGCAGAATTGAGGTCTCTGGGTCCAGGCAAATACGTAGTTTCCCGTTGGGTTTCTGCACAACTACTAGTGAATTGACCCAGTCTGTTGGATCTGTTGCCTTGGCAACTACTCCTGTCTCCACCATGGCATCTAGGTCTTTCTTCAGCTGTTCCTTTATAGCGTGTGGTACACGGCGAGTAGGGTGAACAACTGGCGTTGCATCTGGTTTCAGGTGTATCTTCACCTCGCCCTTGAGGCACCCTAGACCAGTGAAGAGCTTCTTGTACTCTGTCAGTACAGTGTCTTTGGTTGCCGGTACTACCTCTGAATCCACACACATGATAAGCTGGATCAGGTTCAAATCAAGGCATGTCTGGAGACCAAGGATTGGCTGTGAGTGTCCTTCTGTTTTCGCCACGTAGAATCTAGAGTGTTTCTGTTTGTCCTTGTAGGAACAATTCATGTCCACATATCCCTTGACATCCAGTGGTTGTCCTGTGTATCCATATAGCTGCTGATGCGATTTCTTCAATCTGGGAGGTTTCTTCAGCTTGTTGTAGGCTGACAATGGGAAGACGTTGACCTGGGCACCTGTGTCGAGCTTGAACTGCACGGCGTTGCCTGTCTGGAGCTGTATCTTCGCATACGCAGTTTTAGGCTGACTGTTCTGATGATCGACGGTGTCGATGACAAGTCGGTGGGTATTGGTCTCTTTGCCACTCTCCCCTTCCACGTTGTGGATATTTTTTTGATTCCCTTTCTTCTTCTTGAAGCACACCCTTGCAAAGTGATTTTGCTTGTGGCAGTACAAGCATTCCTTTCCGAATGGAGGGCACTGTTTCCTGCCGTGTTTATCACCACAATTCCGACAAGGAAAGGTGTCTGGCTTTTTGGCTGTATTTTTTGTGCTTTCCTTCCTACATGTATGAAGTGCATCTACTGTGTCACTTGTCGCCATTTTTGCAAGCTGATCTTGGTAGCTTCAAATGTTGTGGTGATTTCTATAGCTTTTTGCATGGTAAGCCTATCACCTTCGTGCAGCAGTTTCTCACGAATGTCTTGTGAAGCTACGCCTAAGACAATTCGATCCCTCAACATGTCGTCTCGCTTATCATATTCACAGTCTTTTACCATGTTCCTTAGGTCTGTGACAAAAGCTTCAAAGGTTTCTCCTTGTTGTTCTTTTCTCTCTTGAAAGACATATCTGGAGAACACGAAGTTCTTTCTTGGGCGGGTATGATTGGCGAAGTGGGTGTACAAAACGTAAATGTCGTTGTTGTCATTGCCTGAGAGATTCCATGAATTGAATATTTCTCTCCCTGTCTCTCCTACCCATATGAGAAAATATGCGCATTTGCTTTCATTCTCCACGTTTTTGAGAGGACCTTGAAACATCAATTCAGCATGGTGCCTGAATTTTTTCCATTGCTCGGTGAGGTTTGGTGCATTTCAGCCAATAACTGGGGCATGCGATACTGCATTTGCCATATCGAGAATTCAAATAAATGTCGGGTTTGTACTCACGTGGGACTGAGGAGAAACATCCCCTTCACAGGCTCGTTTAGTAGGAAATATGCACACACTGTTGATATAGGCGTTGGCGTAACCTTTTGACACCATGTAATGTTCTTGGGTATGTCACAGATGTAGTGATGACCCAAGACAGTACTCTGGTAGGACAGCATGCCATTTTAATCAGCCATTTGATACAGGGAATTCTGGGATCCCCGAGGGGAGGTAACTCTTATTCAAAGGACAGTTATGGAAGGGTTGCTTCCCTTGGTTCTGCAGTTATTTTTACCAAAATGTTACAATGATGATGATGATGATGAATGGGTGGTCTCTTAGTAGCTCCTCTGATGTGTTCAGGCTTGGCTCAGCAGACCGATGGGTAAGCAACACACTCAAGGGCAGTGGAGCACTGGAATATCCAGAGCTACCCTCACAGATATTCCAGTGCCCCACTGCCCTTGAGTGTGTTGCTTACCCATCGGTCTGCTGAGCCAAGCCTGAACACATCAGAGGAGCTACTAAGAGACCACCCATTCATCATCATCATCATCATCATTATCATTGTAACATTTTGGTAAAAATAACTGCAGAACTAAGGGAAGCAACCCTTCCATAACTGTCCTTTGAATAAGAGTTACCTCCCCTTGGGGATCCCAGAAGATCCCTGAATCAAATGG
>JAWQFJ010011232.1:0-10000 GCA_034096865.1 Theodoxus fluviatilis
TGTACTTTTGACCATATATATATATATATATATATATATATATATATATATATATGTGTGTGTGTGTGTGTGTGTGTGTGTGTGCATGTGTTCGCATGTGACTGTGAGTATATGTGTGTGTATGTGTGTGTGTGTGTAAGTGTGTGCGTATGTACGTATGTATATGTGTATGTGAGCTTCTGCATGTGTGTAAACGTGTCTATATATGAATGTTTGTGCATGTGTGTGTGTAGCAGTACATGTACATATTTGCTTGTGTGTGCATTGTGACAAGGCTCACTCATCTTACACCCATGATATTGCAGGCCAACATGACGAGAGAGGTGACGAAACTAATGGAGGTCAAGTTTCCCGTGAACAGCTATGTGGACACTGAGGCACGGACCCTCGCCCTGCAGGTCACCAACCACTACGCTGACCTGCTCCAGCGAGAGTCCATGATGATATCAGACTTCACCTACAGAAAGGGTAGGCAACGAGATAGAGACAGAGATAGATAGAGAGAGAGAGAAGAAAAGAGAGAGAGATAAAAGAGAAGAGAGAGAAAAGAGAGAGAGAGAGAGAGACGAACGGACGGACTGACGGACGGACAGACAGGGAGAGAGACAGACAGATAGAGAGAGAGACAGGGAGAGAGAGACCGGGAGAGAGAGACAGGGAGAGAGACAGGGTGAGAGAGAGAGAGAGAGAGAGAGATAGAGACAGGGAGAGAGAGGGAGGGAGAGACTGACAAACTGAGAGACTGACAGACTGAGAGACTGACAGACTGACAGGGAGAGAGACTAACAGGGAGAGAGAGAGAGACAGGGAGAGAGAGAGAGAGACAGGGAGAGAGAGAGAGACAGGGAGAGAGAGAGAGCGACAGGGAGAGAGAGATAGAGAGAGAGACAAAGAGAGAGAGAGAGAGGGAGAGAGGGAGAGAGAGAGAGAGAGAGAGAGAGAGAGAGGGAGAGAGAGAGAGACAGACAGACAGACAGACAGACAGACAGACAGACAGACAGACAGACAGACAGACAGACAGACAGACAGACAGACAGACAGACAGACAGACAGACAGACAGACAGACAGACAGACAGACAGACAGACAGACAGACAGACAGACAGACAGACACACAGACAGACACACAGACAGAGATTGAACTTACTATCTGATCACATTAAAGTTATTTAATCGAATTTAAAGTAACTAATTGAATATACTTAGACTTGGCTTGATTGGGTAAGCATCATCTTGTTCTAAGAAGGGTGCTAATTTAGCAGGTTCTTGTCTTACATTCAGCCCTCAAACAACAAAAAAGGACACACACGCACACCCAAACACACACACACACACACACACACACACACGCACAGAAGCACCCACGCACGCACACGCGCACACACACACGTACACACATACACACAAACAAACACACACACACACACACACACTCACACTACAAACACAAGCATACGCACACTTACATCGTGAAAAAGGTTGCCTTCTAATGAGTCTCATTCTTCAGTCACTCTTGTCCTTCCCTTACGAAGCTAAAGACAACAATGCAGATAAATTCTGCATCGACCTTCGCTATTTTGTCCATCCTCCTCCTACATCACTCTAAACCTAAAAACAGAAACAGATAACCAACATCCCGAACATACTTCATCTAACATCGTTTTCGCCCTTCGTCTACTTCAGGGAGCGTCGTGATAGTGATGACCTTGACCGGTACTACGGTCAGCGTGGACAACACTGTCGTCACGGTGTGTTCGGACATCCAGGAAGGCCAGAATTTCACCTACAATGGCGTCACCATCTCCATGTCGAAATACCTCACCGTGGATGGCACCGCCTACTATGGCGTCTCTTGCGGACCTGTGAGTAACCTCCCTTATTGGAGTGGTTTTTTTATCGACTAGTTTGGTGTTTTATTCCATCGAATAGGTGCTGTCATTACACATATAGTCTGGGGGTGTGGTGAATACCCCGAAGTAAAGTGGTTTTATCGATTAGTTTGCTGTTTCACTCCATCGGATGGACGACGTCTTTGCTCGTTCAGTCCGGAAGTTTTTGTGTTGTTTTTCGTTTGGTTCGCTCTTTTAGTTCCGGGGACTATTATGTCGTTTTTGGTGTGATTTTTCAGTGAGGATCAACTTTTCTTTACCTACTCTATCTAGAAAGAAATGTTCCGTGGTTCTATCATTAGTATGAGAAAAATCTGGGCTGATTTAAATAGCTTGACAACGTTATACTGTCTGCAACCCTGTGTCGTTATCAGCATTGGTTCAACATCTACTGGGCCAAAGCAAAACCCGAAGATTATTCACAGGAACTTCCCTTCCCTTAACGACTACCAGTCTAAACTTTCGCCTCAAACAGGAAATACGGCGTAGCTTCTGGCCGCTGTCCCGCAGCCTTCCTCAGAACGAACACTGAACAGGAGAGCGCAGGGTTCAGCTAACGCCACCGTGAGCGAACTCACGGCAGCGAGACTGAATCAGCGAGGAGTACACAGAGGGCAGTCGGTGTCGGCCCCGGCCGCGGTTCAAGGTGGGGTTGTTGGCCGCGATGTAATTCGCCTCCACGACGCCCCTCTGCAACCACCTTGGTTCTTGATCCAGTAGGCGCACGCTGAGCTGATCTACGGTGTGGTTGTGGCCTAGGAGGTGGGCCCCAACAGGACAGGATCCACGGTGGTGTTCCTTCAGTCTCTTGCGAAGGTTTCTCTCCGGTTCTCCTACGTAGGTCTGTTCAGTCATGGCTCTAACTTTTGTACACGAGCCCATATTTGTCTTATTTGTTAGTTTTGTCTTTGGACCACGAGTTGACTTCTGATGGTGTTGCAGTTCCCTTCCCTTCTAACTTGTCTACAGAAAGAAATGTAACCTTTTGGTGTATGAATAGATGACGGCCAGTTGCCAAAATTGTAACTGTCAGCATTCTCAAAACATTAAAGTTTCCGGTTGCAAAGTAGATGTACAAAATAATTCGCACTGTTTAACAAGCAGCCATTGGAAAAGTTATGATTTCGAGTTAATGTTGATGTAGAGTGCAGTACTCGGTGTAAACATACAGAGGCAAAATTAATGATTGTTTTATGATCGTATTTCTAGCATACTGTATCGACGCCATTCAGGTAAATGCATGGCGAAAGATATTATGCTGTTTCCTGCTATGATCTCTTAGAAATGATGACCAGGATGCCTTTACATCAGTAGCTTGGGTTAGTCCCTAGCTGAGCTATTGGAGCAGGCCCAACATTACCGCCAGGCAGTTTACAGATGATGCAAGGGACATGGAACAGTATTTGGCCTTGAGCTGTACACTTGATCTTCTAGTTGTTGGTTGCAAATCCAATCACACCACGTTCTCTGAGGGATATAAGAATGAACACTTTGCCAAATGTAATTTATATAGCTTGATTATAAGTAGCAGGGTTGCTACTCAGACTAGAAGAGTTGTTTCCTTGACAAGCTCTTTTTTCGTTCATACATTTTTCAATTTATCATAACTCAGCAACCAGTGGACAGTTTTTCATAAGTTTTGTATCATCCTAAAGGACATTGAGTGTACTTTACTATGGCACCAACATTATCTAATATATCAAAGGTATCCGAGAGACTTAATCTTGGGAGTACTGGTCACGTCTGCGACCGTTTACACACATTTCCTACAGTCGTGGTGGTGCTCATAGCGATGACCAATTTCCGTTCATGTAGAGGTCAGATGCATGATTCACTGAGTGACCGGCCTTGTGGCCATTTCTTTTTTTCAGACCACCGTCTCCACGCGGAGTGTAGGCACACTATTTCGTATCGGTTTGATGGCTGCGTAACTTTGCCTGTAACCAATGACGCTTCAACTGGTGAATGTTTCCGTCTTGCTTGTCCTTGTGTAAACAAAATAATCTAAATTTGGCTGCGGAAAAGCGAAACATTGCAGCGCTCACAGGGGATGAAAGTTGTTCAATCATTTATTATTTTTTAATCCAGTTGTTTCACTTTGACCTAATCTACCTTATCATGAAACTCCGTGGGATTTTTTTTTCTTTGGTGAACTTTCTTTACACTCACCGGTACTATCGAGTGAACGCTTTTCCTACGTAGAAACATTATTATGGCTTCGTGATTCCTCTTTTAATCTTTGTTTATTTGGGGAAGCAGGTGCTATTTTTTCGTCAATCAACTAGTCATCTCCAACGCTTTAACAGTTTCTGACTCCTTTTCCTGTATCTTTTTTTCTTTTCTTATTTGTGTACGGTTTCTCCTAACCGGTGCGTGCAAGAAAGGTCATGCCTTTCTTGGGGATCGTTTTATCATTTAGTATCATGACGCATACCAGCTGTTGATATGGATGCATTGGAATCCCCATCAGTGTGCTGCATAATTATGGAGAAATTTTTTTTTTTGATGAACAAGTGAAGTAAGTGAATAATCTGACAAAAATTCACATCACGACCTTAGCCTGTGATTTCTTGAACCTTATCATAAATTGTGTTCAATAGTTTCATGTTGTGTAGATATCAGATGCATTATTGTTTTAAGTGACCGGCTGCGTGGGTGTTCATTGTTCCAGGTCACCGTTCCCTTCTCCTCCACAGAGAGTCCAGGCGTACTGTTTCGTTTCAGTTTGATGCCTGTGTAACTTTGCACGTAACCGGTGACGCTTCAGCCTGTGAAGATTCCATTAAAAGACGACCCAGCTTTGGCGGGTTTCATAACGACCATGATCTTCTAGGAAAGCAACCGAAAACTGTTTCCGGTCTTTCAAAGAAAAGTAGTTGCTGTGATCCTACCCAAAGTCCCCTCAATCAGTTCTTGTAAAATATCCGTTTTCAAAACCAGAAGATGCCAGTTTTTTCGTCCCCGTTTTAATTCCGACACATGTACGATTACAGTGATTACTTTATATTTATTTTAAAAGGCCGGACCTGCCTTTTTGGTTGCGTTCCTAGCATATCGCAGTCCTACGAAACTCGTCTCTTGCTTGTACTTGCCGAAAATAATTTGCAGGAAGAACGAGACGATGCAAGCGCTTTCAGAGAGGTTGACTCTGATATGATACAATACTTGCCGTGCTTGAAAACTTTAAAACCATTTTGAAAGAGCCCGCTACTCCCACTACAGCCTCATCATTTCTAGTTTGAATCTCATATGGATTGTGTGTTTTTTTCTTTTATGATGTTCATCATTTTTCTCAACTTAGATGTTGGTTTTTAATCTTGGTGAAATTGTTGAACATTTACCACGGAGTGCGCGCTTTGCAATCGTATTACCAATTGTATGGCTTCGTATTTCGACCTGTCTTTCAGTTTTAGTGGGAAGCAAGTGGGATTTTTCCCTCAATCTACTAGTCGAGTTTCATGCTTTAATGAACAGTTTCTGACTCCTTCTGCTTTGTCGACTGTTTGAATTTATCGCTGTTTCTATTCATTTATGTATGTATTTAATAATTTTACATGTATTTGGCTTTATCCGTGTTTGTACTCTCTTTCTTAGCCTGTTCTTGATGCGAAATCATGCTTTTCTGTGATACTCACTTATCATATATTATTCTTTCAGATAACAAGTTTGAACGTGGATGCGTTGATATATACACCCTTGTGTAGCTTTGTTGCGAATTTGTTTTCTGTTTGGTTGTTGTTCTTTCGGTTAATATGTAAACTAAGTGAATTATCTGACACAAGTTCATATCGGGACTTAAGCGTGATTTTTCTTGAACCATGGATATCGTTAATTGTGATGATGCTCTTCATATATTCAGTACCTATTCAGGTTATGTTAATCATACGTCTTCACTCGTATGTTAATAGAAACCTTCCACAATAGTAGTAGACATTACACAATTTCCGGTACTCAGAAACATGGCGACATTTTTCCTTCACCAGCAACACCATGACAACATGTACAAACTTATGAAAAACGATGCTTCTCTGTTCCTCTGTCTCTGTCTCTCTCTCTCTCTCTCTCTCTCTCTGTCTCTCTCTCTGTCTTTTCTCTCTCTCTCTCTCTCTTTCTCTCTTTGTGTCTCTCTGTCTCCCTCTCTCTGTCTCCCTCTCTCTGTCTCTCTGTCTGTATCTCTATTTTATCTCTCTTTCTCTCTGTCTCTCTCTCTGTCTTTCTCTCTGTCTCTCTGTCTGTATCTCTATTTTATCTCTCTTTCTCTCTCTCTCTGTCTCTCTCTCTATCTCTCTCTCAATCTCTCTCTCTCTCTCTCTCTCTCTCTCTCTCTCTCTCTCTCTCTTCGTTCAACCCCAAACTGGTGAAAGTAAACTCTTCCACCTCGCATCGTCGATAACATTATCATCGACTCTATCTTCTTCGCAGTCATCAAACGGCCTGAGCGCTGGAGCCATAGCTGCCATTGTCATCAGCTGCCTGGCAATCGTCGGCATCATCGTCGGCCTCATTGTCTGGTGGAAGTGCTGCTACAAGCCCAGGAAGTCCAAAAGCCTGACCATCAGTGAGTGTCTGTCTCGCTGGGCTCATCCCTCTTGACTTCGATGTGGTAGTGTTTGACGTTGACTTTTTCAGTGTCCTTGCTGCTGCTTCTGTTGCTGCTGCAGGCGCTGCTGCAAGTGCTGCTGTTGGGTTTTTTTTTGTGCTGCTGCTGCTGCTATCGATTCTCCTTATCATGCTCCTCCTCCTACTTCTGCTTCTCCTGCTCCTCCATCTGCTTCTCTTCCTTCTCCTCCTCCTCCTCCTCCTCCTCCTCCTCCTCCTCCTCCTCCTCCTCCTCCTCCTCCTCCTCCTCCTCCTCCTCCTCCTCCTCCTCCTCCTCCTCCTCCTCCTCCTCCTCCTCCTCCTCCTCCTCCTCCTCCTCCTCCTCCTTTTCCTCCTTCCCTCCCTCCCTCCCTCCCTCTATCCCTCTCTCCCTCTCTCCCTCTCTCCCTCTCTCCCTCCCTCCCTCCCACCCTCGAGCCCGTCCCCGACCCTCATTGCCCTCCCCCTCCCCCCATTTCCCTTCCTCCTTTCCTCCTCCTCCTCCTATTTCTTTGTTTTCTTTTCTCCAGTTTCTTCTCCTCTCCCCTCCCCTCCTATTTCGTCTTGTTCTTCTATTTTTTCCTCATTTTCTTGTATTATAAATTATTTGTCTCCTTTTCCTTTTTCTTTTTCTCCTGTTTCTTCTTCTTTGGCTGCTTTTCATTTCCGTACCTCCTCCTTCTGTCTAGAACACGAATTTAGTCCAGAAGCAATGCTTCAGTTCTGATTCATGCATGCAGTGCTGAGTCTGCCATGTCGCCTTTCTCAAGTTTCCCTCTAGGCTGAGCGTGAGAATACACCCACCGCGTCTACCTACGCGATTCTTTCGGGGCAAAAACAATGGGGAAATCGTGATTTGACCAGCTTGAAATGTTCATGATCAGTTGCCATTGCATAGTCTACAGAGGCTGAAGGACAGTCACACTTTATTCATCGCAACTCATCTCCCCTTCCTTCCCTTCCCCAGCCGTTGGGGAGGCTCAGAAGGCACGCTACATGGGCAAATCCGAGTTCCCGGTGGAGGACTACCTGTTCAAGGAGAAGACCCTCGACAACCTGAGGAAGCTCGCAGGGACTCCCGTGGCCCCCGCAGATACTGTGGGCCGCAACGTCAGCACCCCCAACGACGTCAAGGCCAAGGGCTCGGCTGGACTGATGGTACGGATGGAGTTGTCTCTCTTGTTCTCGTTCGGCATAGCGTCAGGCCGGGCGATGTAAAAGTTCTGTTTGGTGTGTATGTGTGCTTGCGTGCGTACATATGCGTGTGTGTGTGTGTGTGTGTGTGTGTGTGTGTGTGTGTGTGTGTGTGTGTGTGTGTGTGTGTGTGTTTGTGTTGTTGTGTGTGCGCGCTTGCGCGCGATTGTGTTTGCATGAGGGAAAAGGTGGATGGGGAGAAATAGGATGGCGTCTGGAGATGTATTGATCAAGACGGATGAACAAGCTATAGTGTCACGTCCATTGGTATGCGTGTTAGCTCGTGCGCTCGCGTATTTCCTTGCAAGTGTGAATGTGACTGTGCATACATATTTATGTGTGCATATGTTTGTGTGAGTGTGTATGTATGTCCGTATGTCTCACACAAGGACTTCGAGTGAGACACTTAGTTTCGGACATCCCTTCCACTGCGTTGTCTTTTTATCTTTATAGCTTCTCATTCAAGATGTTAAATATGTCTTGCAGCCTTCGTCACTGCTAATATATCGATATTCATGCCCCAAATAACACACCATAATTTTCTCCTAATGTACACCACGTCACAAAATGACCGTGGGCCTTTGTGACCGTATGGTCAGCGCGCTTGACCTGCAGTCGCTTGCGGCCAGTGGGTGCAGCGTTTGAGGCTGCGCGGTTCCCAGGTTGGAATCTTCCCCAGGAAGTGGAGTTGTTGCTGCCACCAGACCCAGAGTGTCTTAAATAACGGTCCACATGTTTGTCGTCAGGTGCCAGTAGAAGATTGATCAAGCACCCCAGTGATCAGGGAGTTGAGCGTAACGCGGTTTGAGACCCAGTCGTGACTGATGAGTAGGTATATAAAAACCGTACCTTTACCCTTTTTATCTTTATCCACTTATCTTTATTCGTCCTTTTTATTTCTCCTACCAGAGGACAGTGGAGCGAGCCCCCACCCCTGTCAGGGTCACCGTCCGAGGCCCCGCCTCGCTGGACGGACGCTCGCCTACGCCTGACAGTCGTGACCGGTGCTCCACCCCCGTCACCCCACTGACCCCCCTGGATGGCGACAAGGACCTCCTGTACCACATTTGAGTTCCCTCCTGTCCCCCGTCCCCCGTCCCCCTCTCCTCCTCCCCCCCCCTTTTTTCCCCCTGACCGTCAGTCCCAAAACCTCGCCTCTTTATTGCTGATCCCTCCCGCCAAGACACTGGTTCCACATGATGTGATGACGTAATCTTCTCCCCTCTCCTCCCTGGCTCCATCCTGTCTCCGTTGCGATCACCCCAAAAACGCGATGACACCAGAGCGGAACCCAAGCCCCAACCCCCACTTCCCAACTCCCGAATCCCAACTTCCGTTTGCAGTTCCTCCCCCCCCCCTCCTCCGCCCCCTCCCCTCCCTCCAAATTAGCCATGATCTTCAGATGACGACCTCGTTCCTTTCTCTACGATCTTTGGGAAAGTTCTTACGCCGAGGTTGCCAAATGGTGCCCCTCTAGGAATTATGGAAAGACATTGGTTGACGACCCATCGGACTTTAGCCTTGACTGGAGGTCACCCAATCGTGACCTTAGACTGACCTTGACCTAAATCAAAAGCAATTTTCTCAGCCCATCTGACCCTGATTGACCTTGGCAATGAAAACTGGACCATGATGACTCATTGCAATGCCTTGAAAAAAGACTTTGTGTTGTTTTCTGCAAAATATTGTTAGTCATCTCTGTACCTTGTTTTTTTAATCTCTTCTAGGAAGCTACAATAAAGTGACCTCTTAAACCTTTACTATTAAATTAATGCCATGGAGTGTAATTTACTCATCAAAGAAGTGCTAAATTATCCTCTGATGCTGTACCGTACGATTCTGTAAGAGGCATGATCTTGGCAGTGATATGTGTCAGCTGTTTGTTTAAGCACTCCACTCTGATGAGTATTTCCCTTTGGAGAAACCTTACTTGATGTCTGTAGATTAATTATAACTAAAAGGCGAGTGAAAAGAAATACTACATCGCCTACACAATAACTGGAACAGATTTATCTTTGGGGGGAAATCTAAATAAAAAGTTTATTGTTTCAAAGAGTACATGTTATCCGAACCTCTGGTCTCTTAAAATTTGCTTCCTGATTAAGAAAAAAGCTATCAATTTTGTCGTTCCAATGTAAAACTGTTTAAAGCAGCTACGATACCTTATATTTTCTGAATAAGCATTTTGATATTAGCTATTTATTAGATATGCTTTTGATTCTTTTTTAACACTAATTAACACTAACCTTCAAAACGACGTTGTTTTGACAAACAACGAAAACGGCACGCGTGTACTAACATGGAAATGTATCTTTACCCCCAAGTACTTGTGTTAACTAT
>JAWQFJ010011233.1:0-14977 GCA_034096865.1 Theodoxus fluviatilis
CTCCTAGAGATTTCAATGTTTTGCTGATGTATGGCTTGATAATTCGAATACAAAATAACTCTCAGATTTGAAAAAAAAGTTTTTTACTCTTTATAAATTGAAAGAGTGTCAAAATTGTGCGGAAATTGGCAAAATATGAAGGGAAAAAATCCCCAACATTTCAAAATGGCTTCTAGTTAGTTTATGGAACAATCATCATTACAAAAAAATTCTCTGTATCCATATGACTGACACTCAACAGGAAATTTTCCCCCAATATTTCCATCCTCATTATTGCAACTGACGCATAAATCTACATATTGATAATAATGAATAATGTACTATTTCCACACTGATCATTATTTACTCAAATCAATACCCAGAATGAAAAAACAAGTGTTCAACATTCTGACAAAATCTGGAGACAGTTGACGCATTCTTTTTTGAGTTATTTGCTTTTATATGAAAATCATATCAAAATATGAATTTTGAGAAAATAAAGAAATACATTTTCTAATGTGTCTAACAAGTCTAGGATAATTGTATTTTCCACTAAAATGGCATTCTTGTACAGCCATACACCTGACAAAGCAAAACCCACAAAGGTCAAAACTTGAATCATGTTCAGAATTTACACACACTATTACAAAACCTCTCCGCCCTCATACTCTGGGACTACGGCTACTCCAAGTCTTTGGAAAAAATACACTAAATTGGTAGCTAATTATTTTCAGAAATACAAACATAATAACCTTTAACTGGAAATAACATCTTATGTACAGTCATGCACTTGCAAAGCAAATTTCACACCATTTCTGAACTAGAATCATCTTCTGATATCACACACATGATCAGTCAAACTCTCCATCCCCATACTGAGGACCTTCTGTTGCTTCTAACCTAGCTCGGGCTTGTTTTTCTGCCTGCTGTCTTGTCTTTCTGACCTGTCTTATAGTTGCCTCTGCTGCTTTCTCAGCCTGGACTATTCTTCTAGTGTCCTGTCTCTGCATGAGAGCCAACTGGGCCTCATTTGGGGCAATACCTAGAAGCTTCAGTCTGTCACTGGTTGCCTGGACACCAGCATTGGACTTGGTGATTGCCATGTCAGCAGCACAACGCACTCTTACTCTGCCAACAATGACTGACTTTGGACAGTACACCCACTGTCGGTTATTCAAACTCTCATTTGCATTCTGAGTCGCCCCTTTCCTCAACCTGTCCACAAGATTGCCATCTGACATGCGTTGATAGATGGGCATCACATGCTCAGCCACATCTTCTGCCAGACAGGTACCAATGGTGCTCTCATCATGTTTGGGTTGTGGGTTCCCCAACTTATTTGCCTTGTTGAAGAAAGAAGGGTTCTGCGAATCCCATAGGTCGACCATCCTTATATATGACTAGTCCAGTCTCAAAGCTACATGGGCAGACATCTTCCTAAAGTTTATTCACTTGCCCCAAGTTGGTGATGCACCAAGGATGCGGAGGTGGCAGGTCTTGCTCCTCCTGGCGACCGCCCTCAGGAACAGGAAGGAACTCTTAGCTTGCCATCATTGTCTGTAGCTTTCTTCGGGCAGCTACCTCTCTCTGGTGCCTGGAAAAAAGACGTCACTCATAACTAACGTACTTCGACTAAAGCGTATCTGTTGTGCACGCACAGAATATGAATCAGCTGTTCGTGAGAGCACCTTGTTCACAACACTGAAATGATTGAGTTCTTTCAGTCTACATGCGCATACTTCCAACACCTCGTATAGCAAGCTGTCAATGTCAGAACTTTTCAAGATACTAGACTGATGAAATCAAAATAGAAATCATGTACTTACTCCTCGCTGTGGGGCTCAGACGCAGGCGAAGGTTGGGTGAACTCTTCGTCGATCGCCTCGATGGTTAAACTGGCAGCGGCTTCTTTCGCAATCTTCCATCGCTGCTGTACAGCCAACTTGTTCAATGCTTTCCGCCGCCTCTTTCTTCCATTTGAAGTCGGAATGGGTTCAGATTACTCAGCCATTTCGATGAAATCACAAAGGAAGGCATTCGATTTGGATCTAAACACAAGTGCCATCGCAAATGTAAACAACCCGCCGAAGCTGCTTCGGCCAAGTTCGGCTTTGCTCAGAACGAGTCCGCCAGTACTCGGCAGCCAATCAGATCACTGCGTTTTATCAGCTGTTTGGCTGACGTCATGGCGAGCACGTCCGAGGACTGATATGGGCATTTCCGTGATCCTCTCGGGATATTTCGCAGCCATCTGGCATCTCCATATTTAGAAATTTCCGCTCGATCTTGGCGGAAGCAGATAGTCCGAATCTTCCTGAGCACGCTGATATGCAATATATGGGGGGTTGATAGGAAATGTATGTCTCAACGAAAGTGCGAAATATGATTGTTTTTGAAAATTCTGCTGTTCATAGTATCCATCCCACCGTTAAAAAAAGTTCGAAATAAATACTTAGATGATGAAAATAAGAAATCTAGCTTGAGGAATATGTTGTACAGACATTGAGAATTCAGAAATTTCACAGATCTCAATTTCGATTTTTGAGCAAAGAGAATTGTTATGAAATGCGAATGTTTCTTTGCACATTCTCTTCGCTTAGGTCATATAATGTATGTGTACTTTGTCAAATTGGTGGGCGTCACATTGCTGTCACAATGCAATAGTTAGGGTATTTGCGCCAACTTCTTGCAAGAGAGAAACCATTCTGACCTAAGATTATTTTCTCTTCTCTTGCAGTTTCTTGACTCTGGCGGGTTGCACTTGTGTGAAAGATTCTCCAGGTGGTCCTAACAGTGTCGAGTCCTTGCTGCTGACCCCTGCCCAGATGGAGGTCAGGGACAGCACGGCCAGACTGCTGCACATCTGGGGACCTCCTGGATCTGGTAGAAGAATGCTCCTGGTGCACAGAGCCAGGCAGTGGCTGGCAGAGGGGAAGACCGTAGTCCTGGCGGTAGGGAGGGAGTTCTACGACTTGAAGCTTGCTCAGATTTGCAGGGAAGTACAAGCAGGCCAGGAGAAAGAGGCACGAAGCAGGATGCGCACTTGTCGCACTTTCCAGGAGATCCACAGAGCAGTGAAAGTCTTAAAAGGCACATACCCCAACAATGAAGTCTACGTCATCATTGATATCATTAGTGCACCCATCCCTTTGCAGAATATCCTGCCAGATGTCAAATCAAGGAAGATCGCAGGCGTCTGGACGACTGGGCGAGATACAATTCACACTCTTAACACCAGCCTTGCAGAAAAGACGCACAGCCTTGGCTGGGAGAGCATCCATCTTCCTGCCTGCATTGGATGCACGGACAGCACGGTGGAGTTGCTGAATCTGCTGGGACACGGAGTCTTCCCTCTCATCCCTTCCTGCAGCGTGCCTCGAGTCCAGGACATCCCAGCATGGAGAGTGGTGGACCACTGCCTCCACCCTGACCACACCTCCACCCTGTCCAGCTGTGGCCACTGCAAGGAGGAAATGTCCACTGCTCTTCCTTCCATGGAGCAAGGTCTGCAGTGGAACAACTGGATCGCTCTGTACACAGGAAACCTGGAGGTCTTCGTCGACTGCAAGCCTGTACACGAGGCTTTGCTGTCCTTTGGAGTGCCCGTCTCCTACGACAGCAACACCTACCTTCGTCAAGAGGATATCCTGTCAAAATCGGCATCTCAACCTGACACAGCGGTTTTCGATAAGAAAAGTGGTATGGAAAGCATGAATCTCTATCGTTCATTGTGAGAGTGAAAAATAGCTTTAGCATTATACGTGGGTATCACATGACTCCAGGGCTGGTTGTTTGTGCCATCACATCAGAAAGTGACCAGACGGGCAGTTCCTTCTGGGTTGCATCCATAGCCAGGTCTAATCGTTTTCTGTCTTCGTGTCAGTCTGTATCAACAGATTGTAGCATCAGAAAGCACTATATGAGGTACCACCATCTTCCACGTTTTAACTAGGGTACGTACTTTTTGATTGACCCAGATTCTCGTCGGTGATTTAAATAAAAGTTACAGCATCGCTTCGAAAGATAATTCGGGGGTTTCATTCTTGAAAGGATTTGATGCTGGTTGATACCTGCAAGGATCAAATGGTTGGGAAAACTGTTTGAAAATATATCCAGGAAGTTGATGACCAATTGATTTTTGCCAATGCTGAGTCGTTAGTCTCACCCAGTGGTTTTGATAACAATGTAGATACGAAGGGTATGCTCATCAATGTGAATCTTCTGATCAACAACTTATTACGTAGTAACACTGACCCAAAGTGTGCCTGCTGTTTCTAAGAAAATCACGGTTGCTTGGGGCCTCCCCTGGATGAGTTACAGAGACAGGTTCCGACGGCCAGCAGCCAGAAGGTTCCAGCTGACGCTGGGGATGGGGGGTGGGAGGGGAAGGGAGGGGGGAGGTGATTCAAACTGCTCCACCCATATTTCACTTGAAGGCTAATATCTGTCTTGTGACAATAACTCTGAAGGTATTCAGTAGAATTTGGTCGATATGGTTCTGAACAAAATGTTGATAGTCCTGAGAAAAACATCTATCCACTACAGTTTGCATTCAAAAGTAAGATGTGTGTTGATTATGCTGTAATGTGTGTATGCGTGTATATAAAGTATATCCACATCTAAAAGTGGCATTCATATCTACTAGACGGATGTTTTTGGAATTTCCAAGTGCTTTTAACAGGTGCTATCGAACCTCTTAATCTTGCAGTAAAGCTTTTGGACTTGAATTTTCCATCTTCATTTGATCTTTAGAGTTCTCCTATTTGACCTATATGTGTTAGTATGTCAAAGTCGGAAAGTGATACTGTTGTCAAATATGCAGATGACACTGTCATAACAAGTAACATTAACAAACATAACAATTCAGTATATATTTGGGCAATTCATACGTTTTCGCAATGGTGCGATAATATTTTTTTCTACATCACCATTACTTCCACTACCACCTCAGTTACTTCCACCACCACCTCCATTACTTCCTCCACCACCTCCATTACTTCCACCACCACCTCCATTACTTCCTCCACCACCTCCATTACTTCCTCCACCACCTCCATTACTTCCTCCACCACCTCCATTACTTCCACCACCACCTCCATTACTTCCTCCACCACCACCATTACTTCCTTCACCACCTCCATTACTTCCACCACCATCACCATTACTTCCACCACCACCTCCATTACTTACACCACCACCACCATTACTTACACCACCAGCCCCATCCCCACCACCACCACTACCGCCACCACCACCACCGCCACCACCACCACCTTTACTTCCGTCACCACCTCCATTACTTCCACCACCACCACTATTACTTCCACCATCATCTCCATTACTTCCACAACCACCTCCATTACTTCCACCACCACCACCATTACTTCCACCATCACCTCCATTACTTCCACCACCACCTCCATTACTTCCACCACCACCACCATTACTTCCGTCACCACCTCCATTATTTCCACCACCACCACCATTACTTCCAAAACCACCTCCATTACTTCCACCACCACCTCCATTACTTCCACCGCCACCACCACCCCCACCCCCACCACCACCACCACCACTACCACCACCACCATCACCACCACCATTACGTCCACCATCACCACCACCACTACCATTACTTGCAACACCACCACCACCACAACCACCAGCATTACCTCCACCACCACTATCATTATTTTCTACACTTCCATCACCACCACCACTACAACCACCACCATTACTTACACCACTACCACCACCACCATTACTACCACCACCACTACCATTACGTCCACCACTACCACCACCACCACCATCACCATTACTTCCACCACCACCACCACCACTAGTAATACAAGCCTCACAACCATTACTTTGACTCTCACTACCTCCATCGTTAGTTGATGAAGTTCTCCCATCCACATGTATTGCAGATTTTGCCCACTTCCGGGAGCGAGTCATCGATGGCGTGGACGAGGAAGGACGCCCCACCGTGCATCTGGTGCGGGTGGAAGACTTCGAGAACATGGAGAGGAAGGGTGTCATCCTGGTCCACTGGGACGAGAGAGACAACGACCCAGGATGCCAGGGTCAGGGTGACAGAAATTCAAGGCGGGAAGAACACAGGCTCCAGTGGTTTGAGGCAGTGTCTCGTAGCACGGGCCAGGTCCTCCTCCTGCTGCTGACGCCCTCCCCTGCCCGCAGTCTGCTGGGGCTCAAAGAGGCAGTCATGCCGTGACTCGTCACTTTGGTCCATGCTTCTTTCCCTTTTGCTTTTTCTTCCCAGTAAATATTCCACATGCTTCTCTAGGAGTGCTCTTTTGCAGAAGTAACATTGTTTTGAAACATGAAACTTTACTAATGCTCTTCCTTAATAGGTATTCATTTTGCAATTGGTGAACGTGTCAACTAATGTAAGCGTGATATTTTTCCTTTGTTGTTTCATTTTTTGTTTGATATTTTGTTGTTTGAAGATGTTCCTTTTCCATTACATATGTTCAAGAGACACTGACTGGTTGGCAAATTACTTCCACAGTGTTCATTCTCCAGGATTAGTTTATTCGTGGAACAAAAGCTGTGCAGTGGACGAGCTCACTTTTTAGGAACTGCTCGTCCATTCGTCTTCTGATCTGTTCATTCATCGTTCGTGTATCTTTCTCTAATGTTAGATATGTATTTGGTTCAGGGACTACAACAAGCGGTCTTTACCTGATGTGAAATGTATTAAGGTGACAAGGATGACTGGCTGCTATATTTACCCGATGAACTTTGTATTTTCCGTTGTTTTCAACAAGCTCAGACATATCCTTTTTAGTTTTTAGTTTCTTTACATTTAATATCAATCAGTTGGAAGTGCGCTTCTTGAGTTGTGTACGTTGCTTTATTCAGTGCAAACCGATCGTTTGTTTGACTGAAAACAATACATATCACTTCAAGTTTCCATAATGAGATAGCAAGCTTATTTCGTTTGCTTTGTGTGAACATACCTCAGCGCTTGAATTTGCAATACAGATTACATTGTCTTCCTAATATACATAATCCAGCACTGTTTCGATTGTGTTAATTCAAATACTGTATCTTGCAAATGAAATGTTATCTCTTCTTACCCTTTATGCCAGACCACGTGTGTTACATTTTTTTTCTTTGGACTTGCTGCTAGAGTTTATTACAGCCTCAAGGAACACAGTAATACGTCCTGCGGAAGAAGCTGTTCTGGTCGCCATGGAAACGCTAGGTAACATGCATTGTCGAATCAATCAGAAAAGTCCTGTTCTTGTTCCCTCTCTCCACTATGTGAAAAGGTCAGTGTTCTCTCATGTGTTTGACCAAGTCAGCACCACAAAGTACTTTCTGCTGGAAAGTAAACAGAGAAGTGAACTCTTCTCAACCACGAGATGTAGTGTATGAGAGCAACCGTGTCTGGGATTCGAAGTGAGCTGTAAATGTATCTCTTTCTATCAATAAATAATTTGTATTGCCCAGAAACAGTTATGGCATCATCCGATTGAGTTAATGTTGTTGTTGTTTGTTTGTTTGTGTGTTTGCTATATACTTTGAACCATTCGTGGTGACAATATGGAGTATTTATGTGCAGTGTGTTAGTTGACTGCTGAATACAAATCACACATAGCTGTTCTGTTGAGAAAAGTCGTTTGCTTGCTTTGGAGAAACTTTATATCTGTGTGGTGTGTGCCTCCTCAACAGGATGTAGAATGACTATGAACACTTTTGATAAATATTGTCTTACAACAGTGATCTCATCTTCCAACTTTCATCACATTTGACGAAGGACTACGGTCCGAAACAGTGTATTCAAACAAGAAACACTTTTTCTGTTTATTGTCTAGTTGTATTTTTGTGTAATTGCCTTCAGGTGATACACTATGTATTTTGACCAGTTGTCGGGTTTGCTTGATTTTACATACTTTCCGGTAATGTTTGTTAGATATATGATTGTGGTGTTTCTGCATTCTTTTCAACATTTTCCGTCGTAAAATATTGATTGAGTATTTGTATTTTGTTAGTTCTTTTTCTATTCAGTAGATTTGTATATGCGTAAGCGATTCCGGATAATCTATTGTGATACTTTGGAGTTGGTTATACTCACACACATACACTCAAACCATCCCGTTATGCAGGGGAACAAGGAAGACAAATTTGTCAAATCGACCATTTGTACGGAGTGTGTCTCCGTGACCCCGAGATTTGGAAAGATTATATATGATGGTCTGAAGATCAGATGTTTGTGTATTTTGAAAGAAATATTTACAATTATTTTAATTGATCATGAAAATTAAGCTTATTGAAAAATGCTCAAGTGTGCTGTGCGTCTCTTGTTTTTTGTCAATAAAAATCTTAGAAAAGAACGATTGTTTGTGCTGATGGCTGATTAAAAAACTGAAACAGCAGGGACTAGGGAGAAAGTATGACGTCATGGGACCCATCATTTCCCCTGCAGACAGTGCAGACTGCAGTAAGTGTACCGTTTCTGTCCATTTTCAAGACGAGGCTGTATCAGGCGTGCATGGCCTGCACTCCGCTGTGTGCACTCTGTAGGCCTGTGTGGCCAGCACTCCACTGTGTGCACTCTGTAGGCCTGTGTGGCCACCACTCTGCTGTGTGCACTCTGTAGGCCTGTGTGGCCAACATTCCGCTGTGTGCACTCTGCAGGCCTATGTGGCCAGCACTCCGCTGTGTGCACTCTGTCTGCCTGTGTGGCCAGCACTCCGCTGTGTGCTCTGTGAAGGCATGTGTGGCCAGCACTCCGCTGGAGAGACGTGCACTCTGTAGACCTGTGTGGCAGCACTCCGCTGTGTGCACTCTGTAGGCCTGTGTGGCCAGCACTCCGCTGTGTGCACTCTGTAGGCCTGTGTGGCCAGCACTCCGCTGTGTGCACTCTGTAGGCCTGTGTGGCCAGCACTCCGCTGTGTGCACTCTGTAGGCCTGTGTGGCCAGCACTCCGCTGTGGAGACGTGCACTCTGTAGGGCTGTGTGGCCAGCACTCCGCTGTGTGCACTCTGTAGGCCTGTGTGGCCAGCACTCCGCTGTGGAGACGTGCACTCTGTAGGCCTGTGTGGCCAGCACTCCGCTGTGGAGACGTGCACTCTGTAGGCCTGTGTGGCCAGCACTCCGCTGTGTGCACTCTGTAGGCCTGTGTGGCCAGCACTCCGCTGTGGAGAAGTGCACTCTGTAGGCCTGTGTGGCCAGCACTCCGCTGTGGAGACGTGCACTCTGTAGGCCTGTGTGGCCAGCACTCCGCTGTGTGCACTCTGTAGGCCTGTGTGGCCAGCACTCCACTGTGTGCACTCTGTAGGCCTGTAAGGCCAGCACTCCGCTGTGTGCACTCTGTACGCCTGTGTGGCCAGCACTCCGCTGTGTGCACTCTGTAGGCCTGTGTGGCCAGCACTCCGCTGTGTGCACTCTGTAGGCCTGTGTGGCCAGCACTCCGCTGTGTGCACTCTGTAGGCCTGTGTGGCCAGCACTCAGCTGTGGAGACATGCATTCTGTAGGCCTGTGTGGCCAGCACTCCGCTGTGTGCACTCTGTAGGCCTGTGTGGCCAGCACTCTGCTGTGGAGACGTGCACTCTGTAGGCATGTGTGGCCAGCACTCCGCTGTGGAGACGTGCACTCTGTAGGCCTGTGTGGCCAGCACTCCGCTGTGGAGACGTGCACTCTGTAGGCCTGTGTGGCCAGCACTCCGCTGTGGAGACGTGCACTCTGTAGGCCTGTGTGGCCAGCACTCCGCTGTGTGCACTCTGTAGGCCTGTGTGGCCAGCACTCCGCTGTGGAGACGTGCACTCTGTAGGCCTGTGTGGCCAGCACTCCGCTGTGGAGACGTGCACTCTGTAGGCCTGTGTGGCCAGCACTCCGCTGTGGAGACGTGCACTCTGTAGGCCTGTGTGGCCAGCACTCCGCTGTGGAGACGTGCACTCTGTAGGCCTGTGTGGCCAGCACTCCGCTGTGTGCACTCTGTAGGCCTGTGTGGCCAGCACTCCGCTGTGGAGACGTGCACTCTGTAGGCCTGTGTGGCCAGCACTCCGCTGTGGAGACGTGCACTCTGTAGGCCTGTGTGGCCAGCACTCCGCTGTGTGCACTCTGTAGGCCTGTGTGGCCAGCACTCCGCTGTGTGCACTCTGTAGGCCTGTGTGGCCAGCACTCCGCTGTGTGCACTCTGTAGGCCTGTGTGGCCAGCACTCCGCTGTGTGCACTCTGTAGGCCTGTGTGGCCAGCACTCCGCTGTGTGCACTCTGTAGGCCTGTGTGGCCAGCACTCCGCTGTGTGCACTCTGTAGGCCTGTGTGGCCAGCACTCCGCTGTGGAGACGTGCACTCTGTAGGCCTGTGTGGCCAGCACTCCGCTGTGTGCACTCTGTAGGCCTGTGTGGCCAGCACTCCGCTGTGTGCACTCTGTAGGCCTGTGTGGCCAGCACTCCGCTGTGGAGACGTGCACTCTGTAGGCCTGTGAGGCCAGCACTCCGCTGTAGAGACGTGCACTCTGTAGGCCTGTGTGGCCAGCACTCCGCTGTGTGCACTCTGTAGGCCTGTGTGGCCAGCACTCCGCTGTGGAGACGTGCACTCTGTAGGCCTGTGTGGCCAGCACTCCGCTGTGGAGACGTGCACTCTGTAGGCCTGTGTGGCCAGCACTCCGCTGTGTGCACTCTGTAGGCCTGTGTGGCCAGCACTCCGCTGTGGAGACGTGCACTCTGTAGGCCTGTGTGGCCAGCACTTCGCTGTGTGCACTCTGTAGGCCTGTGTGGCCAGCACTCCGCTGTGTGCACTCTGTAGGTCTGTGTGGCCAGCACTCCGCTGTGTGCACTCTGTCGGCCTGTGTGGCCAGCACTCCGCTGTGTGCACTCTGTAGGCCTGTGTGGCCAGCACTCCGCTGTGTGCACTCTGTAGGCCTGTGTGGCCAGCACTCCGCTGTGTGCACTCTGTAGGCCTGTGTGGCCAGCACTCCGCTGTGTGCACTCTGTAGGCCTGTGTGGCCAGCACTCCGCTGTGTGCACTCTGTAGGCCTGTGTGGCCAGCACTCCGCTGTGTGCACTCTGTAGGCCTGTGTGGCCAGCACTCCGCTGTGTGCACTCTGTAGGCCTGTGTGGCCAGCACTCCGCTGTGGAGACGTGCACTCTGTAGGCCTGTGTGGCCAGCACTCCGCTGTGTGCACTCTGTAGGCCTGTGTGGCCAGCACTCCGCTGTGTGCACTCTGTAGGCCTGTGTGGCCAGCACTCCGCTGTGTGCACTCTGTAGGCCTGTGTGGCCAGCACTCCGCTGTGTGCACTCTGTAGGCCTGTGTGGCCAGCACTCCGCTGTGTGCACTCTGTAGGCCTGTGTGGCCAGCACTCCGCTGTGGAGACGTGCACTCTGTAGGCCTGTGTGGCCAGCACTCCGCTGTGTGCACTCTGTAGGCCTGTGTGGCCAGCACTCCGCTGTGTGCACTCTGTAGGCCTGTGTGGCCAGCACTCCGCTGTGTGCACTCTGTAGGCCTGTGTGGCCAGCACTCCGCTGTGTGCACTCTGTAGGCCTGTGTGGCCAGCACTCCGCTGTGTGCACTCTGTAGGCCTGTGTGGCCAGCACTCCGCTGTGTGCACTCTGTAGGCCTGTGTGGCCAGCACTCCGCTGTGTGCACTCTGTAGGCCTGTGTGGCCAGCACTCCGCTGTGTGCACTCTGTAGGCCTGTGTGGCCAGCACTCCGCTGTGTGCACTCTGTAGGCCTGTGTGGCCAGCACTCCGCTGTGTGCACTCTGTAGGCCTGTGTGGCCAGCACTCCGCTGTGTGCACTCTGTAGGCCTGTGTGGCCAGCACTCCGCTGTGGAGACGTGCACTCTGTAGGCCTGTGTGGCCAGCACTCCGCTGTGTGCACTCTGTAGGCCTGTGTGGCCAGCACTCCGCTGTGGAGACGTGCACTCTGTAGGCCTGTGTGGCCAGCACTCCGCTGTGTGCACTCTGTAGGCCTGTGTGGCCAGCACTCCGCTGTGTGCACTCTGTAGGCCTGTGTGGCCAGCACTCCGCTGTGTGCACTCTGTAGGCCTGTGTGGCCAGCACTCCGCTGTGGAGACATGCACTCTGTAGGCCTGTGTGGCCAGCACTCCGCTGTGTGCACTCTGTAGGCCTGTGTGGCCAGCACTCCGCTGTGGAGACGTGCACTCTGTAGGCCTGTGTGGCCAGCACTCCGCTGTGTGCACTCTGTAGGCCTGTGTGGCCAGCACTCCGCTGTGGAGACGTGCACTCTGTAGGCCTGTGTGGCCAGCACTCCGCTGTGTGCACTCTGTAGGCCTGTGTGGCCAGCACTCCGCTGTGGAGACGTGCACTCTGTAGGCCTGTGTGGCCAGCACTCCGCTGTGTGCACTCTGTAGGCCTGTGTGGCCAGCACTCCGCTGTGGAGACGTGCACTCTGTAGGCCTGTGTGGCCAGCACTCCGCTGTGTGCACTCTGTAGGCCTGTGTGGCCAGCACTCCGCTGTGGAGACGTGCACTCTGTAGGCCTGTGTGGCCAGCACTCCGCTGTGTGCACTCTGTAGGCCTGTGTGGCCAGCACTCCGCTGTGGAGACGTGCACTCTGTAGGCCTGTGTGGCCAGCACTCCGCTGTGTGCACTCTGTAGGCCTGTGTGGCCAGCACTCCGCTGTGGACTGCACTCTGTAGGCCTGTGTGGCCAGCACTCCGCTGTGTGCACTCTGTAGGCCTGTGTGGCCAGCACTCCGCTGCGTGCACTCTGTAGGCCTGTGTGGCCAGCACTCCGCTGTGTGCACTCTGTAGGCCTGTGTGGCCAGCACTCCGCTGTGTGCACTCTGTAGGCCTGTGTGGCCAGCACTCCGCTGTGTGCACTCTGTAGGCCTGTGTGGCCAGCACTCCGCTGTGGTGCACTCTGTAGGCCTGTGTGGCCAGCACTCCGCTGTGTGCACTCTGTAGGCCTGTGTGGCCAGCACTCCGCTGTGTGCACTCTGTAGGCCTGTGTGGCCAGCACTCCGCTGTGGAGACGTGCACTCTGTAGGCCTGTGTGGCCAGCACTCCGCTGTGTGCACTCTGTAGGCCTGTGTGGCCAGCACTCCGCTGTGAAGACGTGCACTCTGTAGGCCTGTGTGGCCAGCACTCCGCTGTGTGCACTCTGTAGGCCTGTGTGGCCAGCACTCCGCTGTGTGCACTCTGTAGGCCTGTGTGGCCAGCACTCCGCTGTGTGCACTCTGTAGGCCTGTGTGGCCAGCACTCCGCTGTGTGCACTCTGTAGGCCTGTGTGGCCAGCACTCCGCTGTGTGCACTCTGTAGGCCTGTGTGGCCAGCACTCCGCTGTGTGCACTCTGTAGGCCTGTGTGGCCAGCACTCCGCTGTGTGCACTCTGTAGGCCTGTGTGGCCAGCACTCCGCTGTGGTGCACTCTGTAGGCCTGTGTGGCCAGCACTCCGCTGTGTGCACTCTGTAGGCCTGTGTGGCCAGCACTCCGCTGTGTGCACTCTGTAGGCCTGTGTGGCCAGCACTCCGCTGTGTGCACTCTGTAGGCCTGTGTGGCCAGCACTCCGCTGTGAGTGCACTCTGTAGGCCTGTGTGGCCAGCACTCCGCTGTGTGCACTCTGTAGGCCTGTGTGGCCAGCACTCCGCTGTGTGCACTCTGTAGGCCTGTGTGGCCAGCACTCCGCTGTGTGCACTCTGTAGGCCTGTGTGGCCAGCACTCCGCTGTGTGCACTCTGTAGGCCTGTGTGGCCAGCACTCCGCTGTGTGCACTCTGTAGGCCTGTGTGGCCAGCACTCCGCTGTGTGCACTCTGTAGGCCTGTGTGGCCAGCACTCCGCTGTGAGTGCACTCTGTAGGCCTGTGTGGCCAGCACTCCGCTGTGTGCACTCTGTAGGCCTGTGTGGCCAGCACTCCGCTGTGAGTGCACTCTGTAGGCCTGTGTGGCCAGCACTCCGCTGTGTGCACTCTGTAGGCCTGTGTGGCCAGCACTCCGCTGTGTGCACTCTGTAGGCCTGTGTGGCCAGCACTCCGCTGTGTGCACTCTGTAGGCCTGTGTGGCCAGCACTCCGCTGTGTGCACTCTGTAGGCCTGTGTGGCCAGCACTCCGCTGTGTGCACTCTGTAGGCCTGTGTGGCCAGCACTCCGCTGTGTGCACTCTGTAGGCCTGTGTGGCCAGCACTCCGCTGTGTGCACTCTGTAGGCCTGTGTGGCCAGCACTCCGCTGTGTGCACTCTGTAGGCCTGTGTGGCCAGCACTCCGCTGTGTGCACTCTGTAGGCCTGTGTGGCCAGCACTCCGCTGTGGTGCACTCTGTAGGCCTGTGTGGCCAGCACTCCGCTGTGTGCACTCTGTAGGCCTGTGTGGCCAGCACTCCGCTGTGTGCACTCTGTAGGCCTGTGTGGCCAGCACTCCGCTGTGTGCACTCTGTAGGCCTGTGTGGCCAGCACTCCGCTGTGTGCACTCTGTAGGCCTGTGTGGCCAGCACTCCGCTGTGTGCACTCTGTAGGCCTGTGTGGCCAGCACTCCGCTGTGGACGTGCACTCTGTAGGCCTGTGTGGCCAGCACTCCGCTGTGTGCACTCTGTAGGCCTGTGTGGCCAGCACTCCGCTGTGTGCACTCTGTAGGCCTGTGTGGCCAGCACTCCGCTGTGTGCACTCTGTAGGCCTGTGTGGCCAGCACTCCGCTGTGAGACTGCACTCTGTAGGCCTGTGTGGCCAGCACTCCGCTGTGTGCACTCTGTAGGCCTGTGTGGCCAGCACTCCGCTGTGGAGACGTGCACTCTGTAGGCCTGTGTGGCCAGCACTCCGCTGTGTGCACTCTGTAGGCCTGTGTGGCCAGCACTCCGCTGTGTGCACTCTGTAGGCCTGTGTGGCCAGCACTCCGCTGTGTGCACTCTGTAGGCCTGTGTGGCCAGCACTCCGCTGTGTGCACTCTGTAGGCCTGTGTGGCCAGCACTCCGCTGTGTGCACTCTGTAGGCCTGTGTGGCCAGCACTCCGCTGTGTGCACTCTGTAGGCCTGTGTGGCCAGCACTCCGCTGTGTGCACTCTGTAGGCCTGTGTGG